>JAXGGA010010107.1:0-48443 GCA_038373865.1 Uloborus plumipes
GGTTGAGGAAATAGAGGTCATGAAGGTTAACTTGGAACACCCTGTGCATTAATGCATATTTATATTGCTGAGGATACACCACCCCAAGGTGCCATTGCAATATCAAGGAGTAATAAATTATGAGGGGTGGGAGGTATATGTACAGAAATAAAAGTATACAATAATACATAATTAATTATAAGCACACTTAATTTCGTTTTCAGCCCTATATCTGTGATTAAAACTTGAATAAATATGCATATCATAGCACACATATCTGGAATCGGTGATCAGCCCCAAGATAGCGGATGTGTCACACCTAACATACGGAAGTTACAAAAAAAAAACTCGTCACTCGAGAAGGGTTCAAATTAGATATTTTCTTTTATCCATATGTTCTTAGATATGTGTGTTCCTACTAATGGACCAAAGAAACCTACTTAACCTTCCTTCTTGGATGGTTAAAATTAAAATTTAGACCAACATTCGAGTGAAAAAATTTTGCTGGTATAGTATCCTTTACCATGTAGAAGAAAGTACAAAAGAATATCAAGGTTTAAAATGTTAAAAAAGGGAAATTTCTGTGAATAAGATTTTGCTAAAGCATGGATAAACGTATAGCTTATAGAGTCAAGCACAAGAAACTCAACATTTGCACTATATTTTAATATTCCTATAGTAAACATTAAGAAATGTCCTGTTTCTAATAATGAGTACTAGTACCTAGATCACATTTTCTGAAATAAGTTGACTTATTCAGAAATTCGGATATATTTAATTAACGTAGTTACCTAAGCAGCTTTTTTTTAAGATTATGGTGCTGGAAGGAAAACTTATAGAGAGCGTTACCCAAGAGTAGAAACTGTCCATTACTCTAAATAGGTAATTAGAGGAAATGGAAAAAGCTTGCTCATGATCTTCTGAGACCGTTAATAGTGCATTCGTAAAACTGTGTTTTTGTTTTTGTTTTTTTTTTTTTTTCATTTAGAGGTTGTCAGGAAGAAGATAACCCTCTTTCGAAATGAGTCTGTTAGTTCTAATTAGTCCGTAGTTGTAGTTTAACTAGTCAGAGCTAACTAATACAAGTTCAGGTTTTTTTTTTTTTTAATTTAATACTTGTATAAGCAAACGTTTTATAAAGCGCAGTAGAACTTCATACTTTCCCTTGAGTTTAACTTTTAGAAAATAAACCGGAGTTTTATATCTTTTAGACACTAAATTTACTTTACAGAGGAAGTTAAGGGCATATATATATATATACCCTTTATGAATTTTTAAGTTGAAAAAAAGTCTTGTGGCCATACATTTTAAGAAAAAAATGATGAGTGATTAAAGCTTTGAAGAAAAAGAAAAATAACTTAAAATGCATTGTTAGACAGCATGGAAATTATTATTGATATTTTTTTTTCTATACTTTGCACCTATGCCTAAATAATGGAACAATTAATTCAGGGACAATTTATTATAAAAGAAAAAATCAAAACAATCTGCAATTAACCTTTTAAAAAAGTTTGAAAAAAGCGCTTCAATAGAAATTGCCTGTTATCAGCTCTTTAAACATAAATCCCATTAAACATTTAAAAGAATCCCCATTTTGCAAATAATAATAATAATAATATATCAGGGTAAATCGAACATAACGGCAGCTATGTTGAGATTCCGATGTAACCTCGTTAAGATATTTTCAATTTTTTTGTATTTTGGCTCTATAAACCTAGGCACGTGCTTTGAATTTGTCTGCATAAGTAATTTGGAAGGTTCAATGGAAAAATTGATCTGTCTACCTAGCAATGTTTTGAATGAATTGAGTGCAAGTTCACCAACTATGTCTAGTTACTTGAAAATGATTTAACATGTTGTTTAGTATATAGCATAGTAATGCAGGTTCACCAAATATGTCTAGTTACTTGAAAATGGTTTAACATGTTGTTTAGTATATGGCATAGTAATGCAGGTTCACCAAATATGTCTAGTTACTTGAAAATGGTTTAACATGTTGTTTAGTATATGGCATAGTAATGCAGGTTCACCAAATATGTCTAGTTACTTGAAAATGGTTTAACATGTTGTTTAGTATATGGCATAGTAATGCAGAATTTGGTTTATATCATTTTTGCACCCCGTCGTAGGCTAGCTTCTCTACCAACCCATGTAAATAACTCAGTTTTAAAACATTTGCTGGTTAACTCATTTTTGCATAACACCGTCCATTTAATATTTCTGCAGTTAAAATTTTTATACACGTAAAGAGATCATTTGTAGCTTTAAATATACAGGGTGTCCAATCCTATTGTGGACCAATACCTAATTTCTTAACCGTTAGAGATAAGCATATAGTTCATTTAGGAAAAAATCTCTAAATTACGAAAGGAATTTTGGGTCTATTCAATGTTTTTCAAAAAATCAAATTTTGAAAGAGTTACGAAATTTAGATTTTTATACAGCCCCCCAGTCCTATCAATCATATTTAGTAAAACATTTTTGACACTGTAACGTTTAAAACTTTAAAAAAATCACTCTTCTACGACAAAAATTGACCGAGTTATGACGTTTTGAAAAATCAAAAGTTTGAAGGATTTTGCATACGATCCATTTAGCGATCTCTCGATGACATCATGAAATAATGCAAAACCTTGATTTTTCAAAACGTCATAACTCGGTCAATTTTTGTGGTAGAACAGTAATTTTTTTTTAGTTTTAAACGTTACAGTGTCAAGAATGTTTTACTAAATATAATTGATAGGACTGGGGGGATGTATAAAAATATAAATTTCGTAACTCTTTCAAAATTTGTTTTTTGAAAAACATTGAATAGACCCAAAATTCCTTTCGTAATTTAGAGATTTTTTCCTAAATGAGCTATATGCTTATCTCTAACGGTTAAGAAATTAGCTATTGGTCCACGATAGGAGTGGACACCCTGTATGTTCTAAATGAATATTAGTTGAACGATACATGAAAAAAAATCTTTTAGGAAATTTCGCTTGTTTCAAAGACCGACAATATCTTCCGTTCCTCCCAATATTAATTCAAGACAATACCTATTCGCAGATCAGACATTTATTGCTGTACTAAAAGTAAGTCAGCGTGACTACACATAAATATTAATTGGTCATCATTATCTCTGTAATGTGAAAATGGCAAAATATAATTGCTTGGAACACTTTTAATTATTTTAGACTCAACGTATTATCATGAATGTAAATTTAAAATTACCCATTAAATGAGACAAAGAACTACTTAGGGAATTCCCCGGAAAATATTTTCAGCAAAATTGTTCACGTAACTCTGATTAATTCCATAAATCACTCTTCATCATTCCCAGAGATTCCAAACGATATCGTTTATTCCCACAGCACTTTAATTGCCCATATAAATCCTCTTATCTTATTTCGTATCATCTGGATATCTTTGATAAATGTTTTCACGAAAACCTCCAATCGATCTTTTTGAATTCCCTTTTGTATTTCTTTTTTTTTTCCTGTTTTTTTGTTCCAATCGAACGATTTTCTTTTTTTTCAAATCGTCTGCTGTGTAGAATGTTTTCTCCCTCTGGCCGAACAAAGTGGAAATGTTGTTCTTGGATATAAAAACATCGAACTGCGTTGGCGGAAGAGCTTCATATATGTTCTTTCTAAAAGAACGACATTTAGAAAACCGAAGAAAAATATGTCAGCGAAATACGAATAACCTTTTGCTCAAATATCTTCGCCCTTCGCTTGAAGTGGTTGGTTTTTTATAAAGTTATTTTGCGCCTGGTGATGCTCCTGAAAACAATTCGAATCATGTCTAACACAATTGAAAATCGTCAACCAGTTTACTAATTTCAACCAAATAATCTTGATTTTTTACAGAAATTAATTTTCCATCTCCAACAGCTTCATAAGCTATCAATGGCTTTTACGAAAATAACTGATAAGAGGAACAACAAATAAACAAATACCTTTGTGCAGAGAAGTAAAATTTAAAATAACAACGTTTTACTGGACAAAACTTGCAGGCTAAACGTGTATGCAGTAATCTGCAAGTTTTGTGCAAATAAGACGATACTACGTGGACAAACAACAGAACGAACGAATAAATTTTGAAAACGAAGTGAACAAACAACAAAATGAACAAAAAAATCTAAAAACATGGAATTGAACCAAAAACAACAGAACGAATAAATTACTCCTAAAAATGAAGTACAATCAACGAATGGACAAATAAATCTCAAAAATGAAGTGAAAAAATAACAGAACGGGTGACTAAATCTTAGAAAATGGAATTGGACAAGAACAACAGAATGGATGAAAAATTCTTAAAAACGAATATGGACACATAATTATTAAAAATGAAATGAACAAACAACAGAATGGACAAATAATTCTCTTCAAAAAATCAGTCTAATTACAACGAAAAGGTACAATTAAAAAAAAAGCATGAAATGAAGCCATGATTTTAAGATTTATTGTCTGAGTTTTCAAGGAAAAACAATAATAATAACAGTAGGTGCAACTGAGTGACATTCAACAGTGCATATAACTGTTGAAAAAAAAATTATTCACCTTGTTGCTTTAATGTAGATTTCAAAAGTGTCTGACTAAGCACAGAAACTATACCACTTAGGCGTATACTTTCAACAAGCAAAGGAAATTTTGCACCAGAAGGACGAATCTGTGAAGTCGGGTTTTTATCAAATTTTGAGATTGAATTAAAGAAAAGTTAATTATAAGATGAAACAGAATGTTTACAGAAATATAACTATTAGGTTGGTGCGTATGAAATGTCAGATTCTCTTTACATGCGGACGTTTGTCTCCCTGTTTTCGTTATACTTTTGCCTTTGGCATAACCTCATTCATAGTCGTATTGTCCATTGCCAGAGACTCATTTCAGCAAAATAGGTTTTCTCGAAGGTCTTCCCTTTTGTTATTTCTTTTGAGTTTATTGCCGATATGAATTCTGTCGACATTCGCGTCATTTTCTTATATGAGTACAAACTTGGTAATAGTGCTGCAAAAGCTGCACGCAACATAAACCAAGCGTTTGGGGAGAATACGGTTAACGATCGGAAAGTGCAGCGTTGGTTCGAAAAATTTCGGACTGGCGATTTTTCACTGCAAAATGAGCCGCGCGGAAGACCCAAAACGTCTGTGAAGAATGATGACCTGAAGGCTCTAGTGGAAGCGGATCCAGCCGTATCCACGAGGGAACTTGCTATCAGGATGAAAGTTGACCATACAACGACATTGAGACACCTTTCTGAGATTGGCAAGGTTAAGAAGATGGACAAGTGGGTACCCTCACGCACTGACAGAGCGAAATAAGCTGGATTGGTTAAACGTATGCTCATCATTGCTAACCCGATTTCATTGGAATATGAAGTTTTGCAGCATCCACCATATTCACCGGATCTCTCGCCGACCGATTTTCATTTTTTCAAGCATTTAGAGCTGTTTTTAAGGGGCAAACACTATGAAAATGTAGACAGTCAAAAAAACTCGATATCAGAGTTTATTAATTCTAAAGACCAAAATTTTTTTAAGACAGGCATCTACGCTTTAAAATCTCGTTGGGAGAAGTGTATTGAAGCGAATGGAGCATACTTTGATTGAATAAACAGCTTTTGAAGAAAGATGTGCAGTTTTAAACAATCACTTAAGAATCTGACATTTCATACGCACCAACCTAATATTACTTACATCATATCAGATGCAGCATTTCTCAATACAAAATGCATAAAGGTTTCTTTAATTGAAAGTTGCTGCCTTATGAAAGCAAAACTTAAAAAATATATATTAAAACCTCGTCTGAGTATGAGAGGATGACCAACTTGAGTATCTAAACTCTTGAACTAATAGGCATATGGCAAAGATAAAATGGGAAACTGCAATTATAATATTAAAACAGAGCAAAAATAACGTGCAAAAGCGGTTCAAGATTACAAGGGGAGTATTAAGTACCATCAACTATATATCTCAGTATCTTTTTTCTTTTTTAAAAAGTGAAATCTGAAATTGTAATAAAAAGCACAAATGAAATAGGAACTTTCCCATCTCACAATTGTCTACCAAGCCAATGCTTTTTCTGAGCAAGAAATTAATGCACAGCTTTCCAACATAAGAATGAAAGACTGCCACCTAAATAAGAACTGGTCGAATCTACAGCTTACCTTCCCCACGTTGAGGAAATCACCGACAGAATTAAAAGAACACTGAGAAGTCATCAGTAGCGGAACGCACTTTCAGTGATGGGGTCCATGACATTTGATTCAAAGAGATCCGAATACTCTCAAGGACATCCTAATGTTAAGCCGGATTAAACTAAGAGGCAAGCGAGATGTTCAAACATCCCAACAGTTTTAACAAGAAGGAAGAAGGTATAAAAATAAACAAGTTCTGGCATTCTGTATTAGGGTGAATTATCCTGAGAGAAACCTTCAGCCAACCAGACACAAGGACTGACGTTCATCAGCCAATCCCCGACCGGAACATAAAGATCGCAAGCTTCAGCTGACCAGGAAAGAGCACGAAGCTAATCCCGGAACAGAACGAATGGTGCTCTAGCTCTTCCCTTATAAATACTGACACCTCAAAATCTCACAATTCAATCGATTGCCGAGAAATCGCTTGTCTGGAACCTTCGGCCAATGCCACTGATAATGACATCCAAAGATGCGGTCGAAACATTTAGAGTCGCATCACTCAGACCACTGCACAACAGTCCGAAATGTTTTAGTAATATTGACGCCGGCCGTGAAAAACTTCACTCTAATATCCACTGTTTCTAGTTCCTAAGCGCTCTTGGTACTCATTATATCGACCCCTGAATGGACGCAAGCTATATAGTGCGTTCTAAATCCTTGGTGCAGTTCCAAATCAAATAAAGCCAAAGCTAAGGCAGAATCTGAAGCAAATACCAAACAGCTTATTTGGCTGCAGTTCCTTCAAAACAACAGTATCGAAAACTGCATTTGGGGCTCAGTCAATCTTGAACGGTAACACAGTTCCTCACTAATCTAAAAATACATTTCACTACAGTGAGAAGTCTGCATTAACGAATACTGTAGCGATACAGGGAACTTTTTTTACAAACATACGAGTTTTTCGCAGGAATCTTATGGAAACCCGTGCAATATTGCATTGTTTCTTGGATTGGTCCTTGCAGAATTTGCATTCAGTGAAGACATGATTCGATACGTAATTTCTCCAATTTATGGATTCCCTTCCGTTTCGTTGCATCCGTTTCATTTTTACTTTTACCGTGCCAAATTAAGAAAAAGTCAAAAAGAATGTGTACTAAATTAAAAATTATTCAATGCTTTATTTGATCAGCGCACTTAAAGCTGAAGCTTTTAATTTTATTTCAGATAAGCATTCTTAAAAGCAGAATTGGTGCAGAGATTTTATTCTGAAAGGTTTTTTATTTATTTTTTAATTTTTTTCAATATAACACAACTTCCTAAATCTCAGAGTATTCTTGTAGAAATCTTAAAAGAATTCTTTGAAATCTTTTACGTCAAAAATAATCTCCAAAGTTGAGAAAACTTTTTGCGAATTGTATATCTGTAATCCTAAAAGAAGCTAAACATCATTTTCTTTAGATTTTTCTATACTTTACTTTTTCAGATAAAAAGCAGAATAAAGCGGTTCTAAAGTTTGATTCATTTTTCTTTTAATTTCCATTTTTAATATATTTCAAATATTTTATTTTCAAAAAATGCTCTTTTAGAATCGAATGTTATTGTTTCTTATACGTACACGTAACACGAAATTTTCACTATTAATTCTCACATAGTGTCTTCAGATTAATTAATCAAATTGATCTTTTAAGGTGGGTGTACGAAATAAGGTCAAGTAGACCAAAGAGACCTATCCCTATTTTTAATGTAGTACTAAAAAATTCATTACACTTAATTGCCTTCAGAAAGCCTAACTGATTGTAAAGCGTTATCAAGAACCAGTTTGATATCAGCAGGCACCAGTGTACGTAGCAGGCCCGTCATTTAGGGGGAGCAGGGGGGTCATTTGCCCCCCCCCCCTGACTTTGAGAAATCAATGTATTTTCAAAAAAGTGGGCGTGGTTTCTGTTGTTTTTTGGTGAAATTGTATTGTGTTTTTACCCTTTGCCCCCCCCCCCCTGAAATGACGTCCCTGGTACATAATAAGTAAAACTAACTGAACATTTTTGATGAATTAAAAATGTTTCTATAAGTTTCACATTAACTGGATACGTTGGGGTAAAAGCAGTCTAATATACTTTTGTGTCAGGGGAGAAAAATAAAAGAAAATTTTTCTCCTGATTACTAATTTCCATACATAACAGTATTCTTAGCTACTGCCAAGATCACTGTTTCCATTCTACTATCTATAACTACTATTACAGAATAATATTCCCATTATAAAGTACACAAAATTAACTTAACACAAATGCAACGAGCTGTATTGTGCCTTGCCATTCTTAAAATAATAGAAAAACCTACGACGAATTTTGTTCCGGAGATCAAACGTGAAGTTATATTTCTTCAACTCTCGAGTGTTTCGCTGTTATTGATTGTTGAAAAACATACCTGGAAGCGAGTTTCAAAAACAACCAAAGAAGTTTTTGGGAACATTTTCACGCTTGTTGATTTTATTTTTTCAAATCTCATTAGGAGTTTTTCAGCTTTCACTCTAGGTTAGCATTCCGTTTACGGTCTGTTTAGCAAAGTTATAATATCTAAGAAATCTCTAATGACTTTCATTACAAAATGTAAATTTTTGATATGTTGTAAATTGAAATCCATAAAACCTTTCCTTCTTTGAAAGTGCTCTTAGTTGTTTATTCTATAAAAATGTATTAACTCTTTTTTTTAATCATATCTCATTATGTCTTTGAAATTAGTTACCAATTATTTTTGAAATATTCTTGAAACCAGAGATAGATGATTTTTTTCCTCATTTCTCCGAAACAGAAAACTGCTTCTTTTCATTTTTTGAGGAGAGAAATTCATTTCAGTGAAGTGAAATCTACGAAGAACAGCAAGGGTCATAAAAAAGCTCTTTCCCATAAAAAATAGCATTCTATGGGTATTAATGGAATATGACAAGGAAAGAAAAGAAGCGTAATAGATTATTTTTTAACATTTAGAATGTTTGATACTTATGTTTGTAAAATTAAGAAAATATTTTTGTCCAATATTTTTTGAAGTGCAATTAATTTTCCCCATGATATTCCACAATGCAAAACTTTACTTTAAAACTCGAAATGTGAAAATACACAAAGTTAAATTCTTATAGCTTATTCCGAGATTTCAAAGCGTAAAAGACACTTGCTCACTGTCAGGATGGATGTCTCGAACAATCCTCCATAAAACATTCATCTTGAAACAATCTTCATTTAAACAATTTATTCTAACCATTGTAAATAAGTAAAAATCTTGATAACCTCTTCCCTTTTCCTACCCAACCCCTTCTATATGTAAAACAATCGGCAGTAAAAATGATAATACTCGTAAATTTGAATGAAAATTAATCATACAGCTTTATTCTACGAACACCAAATTAAATTATGCAAAACTTTAACTTGACTTGAAGCCATAATAACTGTAAAAATGTACGAACAAAACTTACTTTCGATCAAAAAACACAATGTGGTCTCCTATTCATAAGAACAGCCCGCAAAAAGAGCCGCAACTCTAAAATTCATGTAGCGACTTGCACTGTAAAAATGAATGTTATTTTTACAGTATAATACAGCTAATTTTATAGTAATAAACTGTAAAAATTACTAATTTTACAGTAATAAACTAAAATTTCAATTTTACAGAAACTGTAAAATTGCTAATTTTACAGTAATAAAGTATTAATTTGCTAATTTTACAGTTTATTACAGTGCATTTTACAGTTTTAAACTGGAACCTCTGCTGCTAGTATTATACTGTTGTTTTAAACAGTATAATACAGCCAATTTTACGGTAATTAACTGTAAAATTACCAACTTAACTGTAATAAATTGTAAAATTGCTAGTTTTACAGTTTATTGCTGCGCATTTTACAGTTTTAAATTGAAACCTCGCCTGCCAGTATTATCAGGGCCGATCCTAGCAGGTGTGCAGCTCGTGCACCGCACGAGGGCGGCCAAAGCAAGGGGCGGCCGTAGGCCGCATGCAGTATTTTTTCTAAAGAAAGTTTTTTCGGAAAAAAAAAATTCAAGCATTTCCGAATAATAAAAAAAGAAAAAAAAAAACAAATAAATAAAAATTGCCAGAAGAAAAAAAAAAAAACGATGAGGGGCCTATCGGCGAACTTTTCTCACATCAAGTTTTTTTCCTGCACTATCTATGCGCTGCTCTTTGAGTCATGCTATGTACTTGCACGTGCGGAAGAGCGGAGAAGCTTCTCCCTCTATGCAGGTCTTTTCCCAAGACCTGCACACCTGACATTAGTCTCACAGAGCAAATAACATTCGTAATTAGATGTGTGTATACTACTGACGGTAAGGTAGAAATCTTTGAATTTTTTCATGACTTTTTTCCCGTAACAAATACTACTGGAGAAAATCTGTGCAATTTTCTATTGGAGACGTTATTACCAAGTTTGTAGCTCGAGGTTCAAGACAAAGGGGTCAGGGTTATGACAAAGGGTCCAATATGAACGTGAAAAATATAGGACTTCAGAAACGGCTACTCGATATCAATCCTAGAGCATTATACGTGTCGTGTGCATGTGCATCTCATACATTGGATCTCGTCGTTAATGACGCTGCCAGCTCCAGTTGCTTTTATCACTGCTTTTTAGCAGTGGTAAAATTTCTGCTTTTTTCGAGTTGGTACAAGAGGTGTATAATTACTTTTCTGCTTCCCCATATCGATGGAATTGACTTAAAAAACACGTAAAAGGTCTAACTTTAAAACCGCTAAGTGAAACAAGATGGGAGAGAGGTATCACCAATGCTATTTAACCTTTAAAACAAGACTTAAAAAATATTATTGCTGCTTTAAATGCTTTAATTGAAGATACCACCAGAGACACGAAGACAAAATTGGGTGCTGTATCGATAATTAAAAGTCTTGAAAGGTTTAAATTTTTGTGTTCAATTTTAATTTGGCATAATTTGTTATCAAAAATTAACGTATTGAGTAAAATGCTTCAAAATCCTAAATTAAACATCGCGGAATGCATTGAAGCTCTAAAAAAATCTTAAAAGCTATTTAGTTTCCCAGAGATCTGACGATAATTTAAAAAAAATTGTCGAAGCAGCAACAATACTTCCTAAAGATTTAGGCATTGATCCCGAATTTCCTATCTTGAAGCTCAGGAAAAAGGTCCGTTTATTCTATTACGAGGGCTGCGATGAACCAATCTCCAACCCCTTCCAGCAGTTCAAGACTGCTTTTTAGCAGTGGTTGGAAAAACTACATTTCTTTTGTATCGAACTACGACTACAACTACTTTGTTATAAATGTAGTTAACTACAACTACTTTTTTTAAAATGTAGCGACTACAAACTACTTTTGAATTGAAGTCGCTACTTCGCTACTTTTTAAAAAATAAATAAATAAAAAGCATACACCGTTTGAGGATTGACCGAAAAAAAATTCGAAAAGTGGTTTACATTAATAAATGAACTCATTTGAAAATGGAATAGAAGTAGGAATTATCTTAGAATTTATTTGTTACTTTTCCTTTTTGTTCCTTTCTTTTCTGCTAAAATTAGATCTTTTTAGATATTTTTTCTTACAATTTTTACTAATATTCGCCACAAGAAAGAATTCAAAAGTTGAAAGATTGAAGAAATTCAACCTCCAATTTTTTTTTTAAATCTCTTGCCAGGGAATATTTAGGAACATGAAAATTATTGGAAGGAATATAAAAATTATGATGTCCAAATAAACCAATGACATCAAACAGATAGAGTGTATTTCGTTCAAAATGATGTATCTAAAATCAGCTGATATTTTTATGGTTCTTATTTCTGATTGCGTACGCTGCTGTACTCGTGCAAGATTTGCACCAGTCAGAGTTAATTAAACCTCGTTTTCCCCTTCGTTTTCTCGATTTTTTTCATTTATTATTTTTTAAAATTTACAAGTAGTTTCTAGAAATCGCTACAAACTACTATTTTTTTGTATCGCGCTACTCACTACTCTACTTATTTTAAAAAGTAGTGCGCTACACTACAAACTACTAAAAAATGTAGCTACTACAGTAGTTTCGCTACTTGTAGCGCGCTACTTCGAACCACTGCTTTTTAGTTTGCTATTCTTGATTATGCAATCTCTTCTATAAATGAAATATTCATCTTACTATCTGAGTCTGAGTGCTACTCAATATTCTGCTTCTTGTATTGAGTTTAACGACATATCTAGGGATGATCTCAGGAAAGCCTGCATAGATATTAAGTTGCAAGCACAGGAAGATGAAATTATTATAAAAAACATCGATAGCTTAGAACTCTTCAACAAGATAAATTCATTCAAAGACATTTTTAAAGATAAAAAGCAGCCAACTGAATTATTGGAAACAATAGTTAAAAATGATCTCATTGCCTGTTTCCCAAACTTTGCTTTGGCAATACAAATTTTTTTAACCTTACCGGTCCCCAGTAGCACCAGAACGTTCAAATTTGGTGCAAAAATGGTGTTATTGGTCAAATAACGGTGCTAAGTGTCCCTTGAACGTTATATTCGACGTGCAAAAACAGTAATATTATCACGGTGTCATTTCAGTGCTTAAAGAACGTGATATTTGACGTGCAAAAACAGTAATATTATCACGGTGTCATTTCAGTGCTTAAAGAACGTGATATTTGACGTGCAAAAACAGTAATATTATCACGGTGTCATTTCAGTGCTTAAAGAACGTGATATTTGACGTGTAAAAACAGTAATATTATCACGGTGTCATTTCTGTGCTTAAAGAACGTGATATTTGACGTGTAAAAACAGTAATATTATCACGGTGTCATTTCAGTGCTTAAGGAGGTGCTTAATTTCTCAGAATTGAGGTCGTGAATTGCTGCTTTTAGAAAGGGGGGAGGAATCATATCTGCAGAAACTTTAAGTTTTATCCTAAACAACTCTTTTTCCCAAGATCCTAATCAGATTTGCATGCATTTCAGTAAAAAAACATTATATTCATACTAATAAAATGATATTATTTACGCCCTTAGTCTTTCATAGATGGCGCCTCCTGCAAAAAAATTTCCTTTTAAAGTATTATTTTTCTCTCTCGATAAGATCAAGTAGCGTCTAGTGGTTAGCGTGTCCAGCTGGAGTCGCAAGGGACCCGCGTTCGAATCCCGCGAAATGAATATATTAAATTCAAAGTAATTAAACAATCAATAATTAAATTAAATAAATTAAGTAATTAAATAATTAAAACCAAGATGGCGACGATCATGGATCAAAAATGACGTCACGGTTAAAAAACGTCACGGCCCCGGATAGTGGGGTATACGTAGTACACTTTTTTAGCTGGGGAGCACTGAAAACAAACGTATTTCCAGAACCTAAATATAACGTATCACTCCACGTTCAAAACTGGGACAAAAAAAGGTGGTCAACACCAGATTTCGACGTGTCATATTACCATCGATCGATGAGACACATAGACGTTGACAACACGTGCTGCGAGAGCGTGTTTTGAACGTGCCGGCTGGTGCGCTCTGTACGTGTTGTAGAACGTGTTTTGAACGCCTTTGTGCTGCTTGGGGTTAACCTAACCTTAAGATTATAAGAAATCACTTAATAAATAGTATGACACGGGAAAGGCTCTCAGATTTGGCCATTATCTCCATTGAATCCGAAATATCAGAAAAATTGATTTTACTGAAATGTATAGACAAATTTGCAACTCAGAAAGCCAGAAAAGTAATTTTGTAGATCATTTTTCTAATTTTAAAATATCTGTTTTTATTTCAATTGTAATAATACCAGCGGGTGACCAAGCTCCGCTCGAAGAAAACAGGTATCGAAGCTAACTTTCAATTGTGATTTATCAAAACAATACATGCCATAAGAAAATTTGTGAAACCATTGGGGAAAAGATAACCGGTTAAAGTGCACCATTGTAAACTATTCTAAACAAAGATTGAAAAGTCATAGGAAATAAAATGTAATTGATAATAAAAAAAACTATACAATTAAAGAAATGGTACAAAGTGAGCAGTGTAAAGATTGAAGTGTGTTGAAGTTCAATATTTTTGACAAATTTATTTAGAAAAACCAAACCTCGTGATTCCTCGTGGCCAAAAACCCCAGACCCCCAAGTTTACAGAGTTAATTAATTCTGGGGCGATTTTCGACTTGGCAACCATTCCTCGTATTACCCCTAACGTGTACCAGGGTACCGAGCCCGCTCGGTTAAAAAAAAGAGGTTTGTAAACTCGTGTTTTTTTCTAAAGTGCGAAGTACTTATTTAGATAAACTTGAAAAGCATTTTTGAGCCTTTGGTTGCGATTACGCATTCAAAACAGCCGTAATTTATTTTAAAAAACACCACCCTATTTAATCCATTCTCACCGTAAAATCACACTTAATTTCATTTCATTTGGCGCCGAAGACGTGGGAGGATTTGATGCAAATGAATGCAGAGTCTCTGCTTCCAGTACGCATTTGGTTCCAGTTGGTTTTGACTTTCACTTCACTTCACACTCCAGGTCCCCCACCCCCGTACATACCACAATTCGCTTTTTAACCGGGATAGGGCCCTGAAGAGCGCTCTGTTCATTTTTAACCAGGCCCAAGGGCCGAGTAAACCCTTGGCCCAGCACACCCCAGAGGTTTCGTTTCACTTGGAGGATTTTGTGACCACGAGCATTTTTAACGTCCCCCAGCAACCATTAAGGAAGACGGTGGATCTTTGATCGGCGGCTAAATGATCGACCCGAGACCCTCCGGTTACGAGTCCGACGACTAACCGATTGGACAACCGCGGCTTCAGGCCCCTATATAGATATAGACGAGCCGACGCATCAAAATTACCACTTAGGATCCAGCACGTGTGTGAGGATTGTCTTTTCTGGCCAGTTATCGCTTTTTGGTAACTTTTTACGTAAATTAACAAAGCTTGGCAATGTCCCGAAACTTTGCTCTGGTAACCCTAATTCCTCAACAATGAAAAATGAAAGTGAAAGTTAATAAGTTGGATCCAAAGTGGTGAAACTTAAGCTTGATGCGTCGGCCTGTCTATATAGCGGCTCTACCGCTGCCCATACCCAATTCTATTCTATTCTATTCTATTCTAGAAGTCAATAAACTTCGACACACATGAGGACTGCGTACTATGCGCCTTGCCTCCAGAGATAGTACAATACAGATTTTATTGAAGGAAAGAATTTACAGCACAGAGAGGGAAGTTACACCCTCTCCAATACCCTCACCCTACCCCATACCCAATTCTAACTTTATTTTGATCGATCTCTTTTAAATTTCAAAAACAATAACAATTCTAACATGTTGCCAAAAATTATTTGCCAAATACCATAAAAACATAAATTTACGCTGATGTGATTAAATATGAAATAAATTGGTAAAACGTGGTTGCTATGAAACAGTATAACAATAAGAGTAATCATAAAGAAAATGGCGTAGTAAGAAATCTCCCCAAAAACAACAGTGTTGTAAAAAAATCCCCCGCCAAGAAAACCTTAAATACTCAGCCTTAAAAAGTTATGATATCGAGTTTTCCCGCCAAGTTTGTGCCAAACTACAACTAACCTGTATGTATAGTTCTTTTAAATTGTTTTCAGTTTTGCCAGGCGGGAAGCTTTGTCATCTGAGGTGGTTGCTTAATGAATAAAAACTTCCCGCCTGGCAGGACTGAAAACAATTTAAAAGAACTATACATACAGGTTAGTTGTAGTTTGGCACAAACTTGGCGGGAAAACTCGATATCATAACTTTTTAAGGCTGAGTATTTAAGGTTTTCTTGGCGGGGGATTTTTTTACAACACTGTTGTTTTTGGGGAGATATCACATGTTTTTGCATTAATATTATTTCTTTGCCTGTTTTTTTTTTTTTTTTCTCTTCAAAATTTACTTTGCATGTTTTTTTTCCCTTCAACATTTTTGTTGGCGGTCCGACATCTGTGGTTTTCTTGGCGGCATGCATTTGGTGCAAAAGTTCAAGGATCTTCTTCAGTCTAGGATAAATTTGAAATCAATCACAATGTACCACCCGAACCGACGCAAAACAAAGCTAGTTGCTAACAATACTACGATTAAATTAAAAGTTAAAAAAAAAACCCCAAACCTTACTGCTAGAGCCGCTATATAGACAGGCCGACGCATCAAGCTTAAGTTTCACCACTTTGGATCCAACTTATTAACTTTGACTTTCAACTTTCATTGTTGCGGCGATAGGGTTACCATAAAAAGTTTCGGGACGTAGCCAAGCTTTGTTAAATTCACGTGAAAAATCACCAAAACGCGATAATTCGCCAGAAAAGACAACCGCTCACCGAAAAAGACAACTCTCAAACACGTCCTGGATCCAAAGTGGTCAAACTTAATCTTGATGCGCCGGCTCGTCTATATAGGGGCCTTACTTACTGCCGATCTCATATTAAAATGAGCTAAATTGAAGATCCCTTTTAAAAGCCTTATGCAATAAAATCAATTACAAATATTTTATTTGTTAACAAATAGAAACTGGCAACAGATGAAATTATAAATCATTGAGTTTTCTTTCCTCGTGGCCCAACAATGAAAACATAAATGCTCAGATGTTGAACAAAGCTAGTAGATAGAAATCGGACCAATTTTAAGCATTAATAACTCCGGGGTGCGATGACCCCGGGGGTAAATTTTGGGAAAATGTCCTCAATGTCTCATCGAGAATATTCATACCAAAAATCAACACTAAAGACCACCGGGGAGAAAAGATACGGAAAATAAAAACGAGAGGGGAGGGGGTGGGGGGTCGAAAAAACCCCTATGCCGAGCTTTGGGACAAAATAAATGTGGGTGCAAAAGCAGAGCTCAATCCGAGTTACCGTTTAGTCTGGACACCTGTCAAACAATTTTTAAAAAGTGCGAAAAATAGCGATTTTATAACATATATCACCCCTCCCCATGAGGGTCCTGGATGTTTTGCTTTAGTATGTGCCGTCAGGGGCCGCTGGAGATTGAGTATACCAAAAATGAACTCTAAGGATCTTTATGGGGCTGAGATACAGAGGGGTGAAAACCCAGGTTTGGTTACTCGCGTAAACAGTTCTTAGTCGCTCTTTTACATTTTTCTTTGCGACGAAAATTTCTTGGCGGCTTGTATTTAGTTTTCTTGGCGGGGCGGGACGCTCCCGCGTCCCGTGATCTTCTCAAACTTTTAATGAATCCTATCTGTAACTCCGAACTTTTCGACCGTATAGCGCTTCAAAACCGGCGCCAATCGATTCCTCGTGGCCAAAAACCCCAGACCCCCAAGTTTACCGGAGTTTATTAATTCTGGGGCGATTTTCGACTGGACAACCATCTCTCGTATTATAGTATAGGATAGTTTCTTTATTATTTTGCTTGCGTATTTTGTCGCTATAATTACCTATCAAGTGACCAACGAGTAAAGTTTTGCACTTCAAATTTTATTTGAATGTTTTACTTTTTACTCTCATACAAGCAAATGAATAATAAAAGGAAAAAAATGTCTTGAGAGGCAGCAGGCCTATCATATAAAACTTTTCTGCTACGGGGGGGGGGGCAATGGTGCAAAATACTCAATGCAAGTTTTACAGCAAAATACCCCCCTCCCACATTGACGAGCCTCAGGGGCGGCACATTGGATCTTTGCACACGGGCGGCCGACACCCTAGAATCGGCCCTGAGTATTATACTGTAAAAACAATTCATTTTTTGCATTGTGTCGCCCACTCCATCCCCATCCCTCCCTATACTAGACAGCAACTTAACTTGACACTGAACGTCACTACGGGCGGAGCCAGTAAGAGCTCACAAGCAGTCAGCTATCTCCTCTAATTCGTCAAGTAGGCTGTGACGTTTTTTCTAGCTCGTTTTTCATAGGCTAACGTCACGCAAACGTCACGCTGATGTCACGATGTTTTTGTCAAGAAACGTTGCAGTGTAGTTTAGTACATTCATCTCTTCACGCATTGTTTCGGGGGACATTCCTTTTGTTTCTACCATCTACCGTTTTAACCACACCCAGTTAGCCCTATGCTGATCGTTTATATGAATTAATTGGACTAATCGCGGTTTACCGGGACTAGTCATTTGAAATTACCAATGAATTGATGTATAAAATGATCCTAAAGGATTTACGTTACATAAAAAGCGGGCAATTTGCTGAATCAAATTTAATTACCTATGTCACCACGATACTATGCCATCCCTTTGTTAAGTATTAGTCAGACTAAATAAAAAGTTTCTCACTATTTCATTTTAAAGAAAACGCAATTTCCAATTACTAGGTTATACTTGTAAAGAGACGGTATGTCCTATTAATATCCTTAAGCTAGTGAAAATGTTATCAAACATTCTTTTAAAAATAAGCTTCGCTGGAAAATAATGAATAACCCTAATTTTCTTAATAGTGATTCTCGTCTTCCAACTAGGCGCAATTTAAAATCAATATATTCTTCAAGGGTGCAATTTGTTGCCTTTATTATCCAATTAGCGCTTTGATTATCCGATACTACTTTTCTTCTTAACTTTAAATAAATCGCTCACTTAAATCAAGTGGAAGTAAAAGTGACCGATTTTAAAACAATTTTCGTAGCGGAAAAAAAACCTAGTTGGGTATTTATTTTAAAATAATAAACTTTGTATCAAGATTAGAGGTTTTTAACTCATTCCAATATGATACAGATTTTCACACTCTGCCAATTAATTAATTAACGTGATTTTATGTACTAGTAGATTTTAAGTGTAACACAGAATAGGAATATTTAATGCGATTCAACGTTATCGGTCAAAATTGAAAAAATATTAAAGTGAGAAAATGAATTATTTCATTCAAAGCAACGAAAAATTAACAACAACGTAACCTAAAGGAAATAAAAAATCTCCAATATTAATGAAAATGTAATAAGTCTTTTCAATAATTTCACAGTGTCAAACTCTTACATTCATTACAGCTTGGCACCTACCAGGCATAAATGAATAGGTATAGTTGAATGCAATGCTCTTTTATTCTTACTTAAGTTTATCGAAAGGTTTCCCCGTTATTCATTTCATTTTTTCTACAGGACAAACGCACTAGCTTCACACAAAAATAAGCTGTTGTTTTTACAGTATAATACTGGCAGCAGAGGTACCAGCTTAAAACTAAAATGCACAGTAACAAACCGAATTTAGCAATTTTGCAGTTTATTACTATAAAAATAGCTGTAATATACTGTAAAAATAACATCTATTTTTTGCAGTGTTGAACCATACTCCCTCGATAACTTACAGGTTCGGGCATTGGCTTGATAATTCGGAAGAGTCATATATAGTTGGAATAAAAACACTTCTCTATGTGCTTGGATCAGTACATCGAATCATTATTGCAATGGAAAACGAAACAATAGGCCGCATGAAAATTTTGTGCCTAAGAACTCGTAGAGGCTATCTCCTCGCTAGAATTTATCCATGATTTCCTGAAACCATCTCAAGGGTCTCATGTCAAACCGAGAGAACCCCTCTTCAACAGGAGACACTTCTTCGGGTCAAAATGAACCGCCACCTATCGGCAACTTTTTGTACTATTTTTTTTTCTGTAATAAATCTCGAGCGCATGGTCTGAAGTGTCTGTTTTCAAAATTTCATCACATTATGACCCATACAACGTCCTGCACAAGCCTCTGAGTTGGGGGAGTTTAATTTGGACAAATATATATATATATATACAGGGTGTCCACTCCTATCGTGGACCAATAGCTAATTTCTAAACCGTTAGAGATAAGCATATAGTTCATTTAGGAAAAAATCTCCAAATTACGAAAGGAATTTTGGGTCTATTCAATGTTTTTCAAAAAATCAAATTTTGAAAGATTTACGAAATTTAAATTTTTATACAGCCCCCCAGTCCTATCAATCATAATTAGTAAAACATTCTTGACACTGTAACGTTTAAAACTAAAAAAAAATCACTCTTCTACGACAAAAATTGACCGAGTTATGACGTTTTGAAAAATCAAGATTTTGAATGATTTTGCATACGGTCCCTTCAGCGATCTCTCGATGACGTCGTGAAATAATGCAAAATCTTGATTTTTCAAAACGTCATAACTCGGTCCATTTTTGTGGTAGAACAGTGATTTTTTTTTAGTTTTAAACGTTACAGTGTCAAGAATGTTTTACTAAATATGATTGATAGGACTGGGGGGCTGTATAAAAATTTAAATTTCGTAACTCTTTCAAAATTTGATTTTTTGAAAAACATTGAATAGACTCAAAATTCCTTTCGTAATTTGGAGATTTTTTCCCAAATGAACTATATGCTTATCTCTAACGGTTTAGAAATTAGCTATTGGTCCACGATAGGAGTGGACACCCTGTATATTACTTCGTTCTCCGTAATAACACAGAAAAAAAAATGCGTCTCCGAAAAAAAGGAAACAAAATCACTAATTGAGTATAAGACTGCTGCTAATAAACAAAAGTAAATTTGTAATTTTTATACAAGTTTTTGTACTAGAAAATATAATTACGATTTCAGCAAGAGCTTAAAATAAGAAAATTAAACACATCGCATACAAACTTAGAAAAAACTTATCTATTTGGCCTAGTGTACATTTACAACAATAATGTTAAAGCTACATTGTTTTCTAACTGATCTTTGTACTACCAATAGTGCATTTTTTTTTCTAAACTGTATATGTCAGACTAGTAACATTAGATGTAAGCCTTTCAAATAAGGTATATGATTGTCAAACTTAGAACATAAATTTGAACAAGTCATAAAATTTAGACCCTAAAAGTTTAACTGATGCTAAAATAGCACATTAACATTGCATTTATTAGACAGTATTACCGTAAATTTTCTATTAAGAAAATTATTAGAAAATTTATCATTTTATAACCACAGTATAGCGATTGTCTTATGAAGATCGTTTATAACACGATTTTAAAGGACACACGATTTTACGGATATCTTGAAGATAAGCATTTTATGGGGTTCATATTTTACATTAACAGATTTTAAACAAAACAGTGGGAGGAGAGATTAAATATTCTCACTTCAAAAACTAATCATTGAAATTTTTAAGTTTTCAATTAACTTTCATGGTTGTTGCAACTTAAGCTTCCAGTAAAATATAATATAAAGTTTCCACACAAAAGAATTTTAAATTGCAATTTTTAGGCGATCTAAGTTGCTTATTGATTTTACTCCTCATTCTGTTTTCCTTATTATGGACGACAACTAATCAAGTGATTCACTGCGGCGTGACCAATGAAATGCATAAAAAATATTATTTATCTTTCTTTCATTTTAATATTATCAAATTATTGTTAAGTTTTGAAGTTTAAACTTCCAAGAATTGGTTGGAAAAGAAGTAAAAACAATTATTTTGATTGCGAGATGAATAATAAGAGAAAAGAAAACAAAAATTATATCTTTCGGAACACAAAAATATTTCAACTCCAACTACTTTGCAGCCTCAGTAATAGCTTACTTTTAAAGACATTTTTATACCGAAAAATATGGTTAAAAAGTTTTAATAATAATATAAAATGCTTTATTCTTCCCCTCCAAAATAGGCTTAATTCAAGCCATCACATGTATTCTTCAGACAATTTATGCAAATCTAAGAATCATTTATGTTTGGGAGCTTAAGTCTTCCTGAGTAAAACTTTCAAAAAAGTTGATTCACCTAATTAACCAGAAGTATTTTAAACCTCATATGCTTAAACTCAAGCACAATCATCTTGCTCTTTTCTCGGCGTTAATGAAAGGCTTTAAATCCGCAACTTAATCTCGTACTTGAGATGGTGAAATCTTTGAAGACAGTAATTGATTTTCCTTGGGTCGAGAAAACGACTTTAATTAGCTAGTGTGCTCAAAGAGGTCTCTCCTCTCCTTTGTTAGTTTGATAAAATCGAAAAATTCGGTTTCAAAACTCGCAGTAGTTGTTTTGGGTTATGAATTGCTTTGATTACTAGCCGCAATTATTTGCATTGTTTTCAGACATTGTAGACTGTTTTTGAAACAGACAATGAAGTTATACCACAGAAATTCATAAATTAGAAAAACATGTATTGTTCGTATAAAGATTTTATTTCGTAAAGCAATTGAAGCTTTTTTTATGAGTCTTATTTTGCAGTGCATATGAATAAACAAATTATGTATGGTTATGTAAAGTATAAATGCAAAGTTAAGGCTACAGTGGACAAATAAAATTGATTTTTTTAAATTATTGGTTTATATGTCTAAAACTTTGTGTGCTTGTATTATTGTATATTTACGACATCTAAAAGCATAAAAAATACAAATTAGTGCAAAAACAATGAATACTTTTTTTCAAATTTCAAATTCAAATATTTTTTAACAAAATTTCAAAATGTTCCAGGCGTCACAATTTTTTTTCAAACTTTAAATTTCTACTTAATTTCCAATCATTAGGCATGATGGCACAAAACAATGCGTTATATGCAATGTTTTATGAGATAGTTTATAACAGATGGCTGAAAATAAAAATTTTCAGTTGAAAAAAATCACATAAATTTTCATTTTTAGCCATCTTTTAAAAACTATCACATAAAACATTGCATGTAATGCATTGTTTTATGCAATCATGCCAAATGATTGGAAATTAAGTGGAAATTCAAAGTTTGTAAAAAAAAATTGCGACGCCTGGAACATTTTGAAATTTTGTTAAAAAGTACGTAAATTTGAAATTTGAAAAAAAAATATTTATTGTATTTGCACTAATTTGTGTTTTTTATGCTTTTAGATGTAGTAAATATACAATAATACAAGCACACAAAGTTTTAGACATATAAATCAATAATTGAAAAAAATCAATTTTATGTGTCCACTGTAGCCTTAAAAAAGCACAAATACGCAAAGATACTGCAGACACGTGTTTCAGCGTTACAAGTAACGCCTTTTCCAAGGCAAAACAAATTGTGAGCTTATGGATGCACAGACTTTGTCTGATGTATGTCCATCCATAAGCTCACAATTTTTAACGCCGAAACACGTGTTTGTATTACCTCTGCGCATTTGTGCTTTTTTGACGTTGTATTTATACTTTACATTTATTGCACAAGGGTATTTATATACTTTATGTATGGTTATTTCAAGGCTACAAAGAACCTCTTCAATTGCACTTTAAAATGAATTAAATAATTGATAAATCAACTAATTAAATGATAACATTAATAATAATAATACTATAGTAATGATAATTTACACGTGAACTCAGGTTAGTTAGTTTTGGAATAAGTGAGCGATTAACTTACGAAAATAAATAACGTTCATTCAACTTTAACAGAATGGGTTTGTTTTCTAAAAGCTATCAACTAATTGCTTATTACTCTTATTTGATAGGAGGACATGCTTTGATTTTAGTCTGGGTGCCTCTGCAACCACCACTTGTCACCCACCCCTTCAATACACTCTCACACACACAAGTCTACGCACACTCACTCACACACGCACACACACACACACACACACACACACACACACACACACACACACACACACACACACACACACACACACACACACATCTTGCACTATTCGTGTTTGCGTAAACCATAATTTGAATAGAAGATGTTTAAATTCGAACTTTTTGCATCTTTTTCGACTATTAACAAAGCTTTTTTAGTGCTCAAAACAAAAAACAAAAAATTAGTGAGATACCAAAACACAAAAAGCAAAATATTAATAATGGTTATAATATTAACGTATATGACGAAATATGATTGTGTTCCGAATAAATGTTCAACCAAAATAATAAAACTCGATAATCAATATACAATTGAACAAACGTGCAAATCCGTCAAAATTCGACATTCGAAAATTTTCACGAATCCAATATTTTCTTCTATATATTAGAGTACCAGGGGACCGAGCCCGCTCGGTTAAAAAAAAAGAGGTTTGTAAACTCGTGTTTTTTTCTAAAATGCGAAGTACTTATTTAGATAAACTTGAAAAGCATTTTTAAGCTTTTGGTTGCAATTATGCTTTTAAAACAGCCGCAATTTGTTTTAAAAAACACAACCTTATTTAATCCATGCTCACCATAAAATCACACCCAATTTCATTTCATTTGGTGCCTAAAGCGCGGGAGGGGTTGATGAGAATGGATGCAGAGTTCATTTTCTCCAGTACGCATTTGGTTCCAGATGGTTTTGACTTTCACTTTACTTCACACTTCAAGATTCCCCCCGTACATACCACAACTCTTAGTTTAACCGGGATGGGACCCTGAAGAGCGCTCTGTTCATTTTTGAACCAGGCCCAAGGGCCGAGCAAACCCTTGGCCCAGCATCCCCCTGAGGTATCATTTCACTTGGAGGATTTTATGACCACGAACATTTTTAACGTCCCCCAGCCACCATTAATGAAGACGGTGGATCTTTGATCGACTCGGCTCCTCTATATGATCGGCCCGGGACCCTCCGGTTACAAGTCCGACGACTTACTGATCGGACTACCGCCGCCCACACCCAATTCTAACTTTATTTTGATCGATCTCTTTTAAATTTCAAAAACAATAGTAATTCTAACGTGTTGCCTAAAAATTAGTCATTTTGATTCATTATGCAACTATTCTAAAGAATATTTTTAATATTTTTTCGTTAGTTTTTTTTCATACTAAAAAGAAAAAATACCATCAAACGGTATCTTATTACATGAAGTTACAATATTTCACGAATTTTCTACCAAAAAAAATTAACTACCGAAAAAACTTGAAATACAACAACCATAAACTTAACTATTACTTGAAAGAATTTTTCTTTGGAAATAGTTCGAAAACTAAGTCGTCTTTCATCATCAAACAAAACGTTTTTCAATCGATTTGATGGCGTTAATGAAAGCGAAAAGAACTCTCAAGAAAAATTTAGATTTATGAGTCTATTTGAATTCTCGGAAATCATAAAAATTTACCTTTACCGAGAAACTTTATAGCTCTTCAAGATAACAGTATGCTTGCATAAGCATTACATACATTCTTCCTTTTATTCCATTTCTACAGTTCAATTGTATTCCGCAATATTCATTATTTTTTAGCATGAATTTAAAAAATGTTGATTGTGAAAATGATGAACAATCACCGTAATAATGTATCTCATGGAGGAAGATTAATTAATATTCAACTTACATTTTACGTAAGTTGTTCAATAAAGACTGGTCACATTTTTGGGGGTAAATTAACCATTAAACTTAGAAAACAAATAACTTATGTATAGTGGGATACGTGAAGAGCAGATGGCTAAAATTTGAGGGTCATAACTTCAGTAATAGGAATAGTCTCACATACGAGGCGCGTTCAAAACGTAAGGGCCGTTTGGTTACAGATAAAAATGTACTCATAAGAAAAAAAAATAATGTCATATTTAGTTAGGTACGAACTTACTTTATCGATCTACCTAATCGCCGTTCACTTCTAAGCATTTTTCGTACCACTGCATCAGCATCTTTAACCCCTCTGCGTAAAAACTTGCCGTCTGAGAGTTGAACCAGTCGACTAGCGTTTTTGAATCCCTCTTCGGTTTTAAAACGTTGTCTACCTAGCCGCTGTTTAAAATGTAAGAGGAAGTAGTCGCTGGGTGCAAGATCGGAACTGTACGGTGGGTGGTAAAAATTTTTTTCCAACAATCTTAAATTTTCTCCTTGGTTTTTTTCAGCAATGTGAGGATGCGCGTTATCGGGGAGAAAGATTATGCCTGATGACAAT
The DNA here is from genome assembly GCA_038373865.1 of Uloborus plumipes. Lineage (NCBI taxonomy): Eukaryota > Metazoa > Arthropoda > Arachnida > Araneae > Uloboridae > Uloborus > Uloborus plumipes. The sequence goes on from JAXGGA010010107.1 coordinate 25,791, forward strand.
TTCCCACTGCGTTTGTTTTGGATCGAACGCCTTAATTTGTCGACGAATCACAGAATGCAATTCACAGTTGGCAGGACCAATGATTTTTGTGGCCATTGTTCTTTGCATTCACGGACAACAATACGACATCAGAAATGAAATAAATGACGCTGTAGCTTCACAATGAGTCAGTTAATGGCCCAGCAGTAGTAAAACTGTGGTTCGAAGCGCCGTTATTTAAATACAAGCAAACGGCCCTTATTTTTGAACGCGCCTCATATATATCTGTGGCTTGGTTCTAAAAGGGCCAATGTCAATTTTTTCACATTCTGTGTTATTTACATCAAAAGTTTCTGATTTAGTAAAACTCTAATTCTACAAAGGCTAATGTCTATATAATATATAATAATATATATATATATTACAGATTTTATAAATTATTATATATATTATATATTTATATAATACATAATTTATTATATATATTATGTATTTATATATATAATATATAATTTATATAATGTATAAAAAATTTCATATGATAAAATAATGTTACTTTACACTAACATTAAACAAATACCAAAAAATAATGATGGGAATCTTAATATAAGAAAGTTATAGCATTCTAAAAAATCTCAAATATCTTTCATCTCCTTTTTCTCGAAACTAACATTTTAGACTTAAGCCCTTTTAGAACCAAGCCACAGATATATCAGTACCTTGTCAGCTGTCGAAGTACAAATAGTTTTGTTTTCGCATACGGATAAATGGGAGCGACGTGGTGTGTTCTAGCTCCTGAAACAAATTAGTTTATTTTCTTTGAGGAATACACCTTTAGAATGTTTATGTATTCTGGTTTTGCATGTTTTGTGTTGTAATGGAGAAGAAAATAGAATAATATTCCATTAAAAGAATTTAAAAAAAATGGTAGCTCCTTCTGAATCCGTATTCGAATAGCATTTTTTCATAAGTTAGCAACACTTGTGTTTACAGCATTTATTATTCAAGGAAAAAGAGAAAATCGTATCATGTGAGATACAAGTAGAAGCAATCTCTGGTACACTGATACATAAAAAGTTAGTATCTTAGGTTTCAACGAACAACTTATTCCACATACTTATCTACTTGCACGAAAATATATTCAAAAAATTTAAATGGAAATCTTTTCAGAACCGTGAAGAAAGGTGCTTAAAAAACATAATGAAGGCAGTTTCAACGTGGAAATTTGAAAATAACACACCACGAAGCGAAATCTTGACCAAAATCATTTTTAAAAAATTTTGTGATGTAATAGGAAGTTTTCTTCTTCAACAGTTCCAACTCATGAAATATTAAATTTGCGCTGATGAGGATTTTATATTTTTTCTTCTCTTTTAACACATTAGTGATTTATTTTCTCCTAAATGGATTACAGTCTGCAACACTTTTGTTGCTCTTTGACATTTGAGCATTCAAAAAGAAAATAATCAAATTAACGAGTATGAAAAGAAGCAAATTGCATGTTATGTTTTAAGCAAATAGAATTAATTTAAATTGCAAACACGTTTTTCTCGCAAGATTTTTTCCAAAATCCGAGCTTAATATAAGAGGGAAAATAAGACATAACCTTATTCAAATTTAAGCATTTTTATATTGCTGAAATATTTACTCTATGTTTGTAAAGAATATTAATGGTTTCCTTGGTACAACATGGCACCACAAAAGAAAATGTAAGAAGTATCAATGCATTTCTATTACAGCTTAATATTCTTTTGTGTTAGTCATCATTTTCTTCAATTGTCTCATTTCCTTTTATACATCGCATTATATTTTTGTGTATGTTACTTAAATAAATATAATAAAATTTTTTGAAGTTGCTGAGCTTCGGCTTTATACTTTTCATATTTTTATCTAAAATTAAAGAGAAGTGTCTGCATATAAGGGGTGGTTATAATTTAGAATTAGCTAATTTAGACCTACATAGAACTCATTATAATAAATACGTAAGTAACATTTTTTGTGGAGTTTTTTTCAGCAATGTGTGCGTTGATAAAATCAAAATTAAAACATAGGATATAAGTACAAACAATATTAGCACCAAAATCAGTACCGGAAAATAATTAAAAACAAGATGCTTCACTTAAAAACTACAAGCCCATGCTATCCGAATATTATATTCTAAAAAATGTGATTAAGTCAACAGTCGATAAAATTCAAGATTTTTTTATTGTATTTTTTTTCTTTTTTTCTTACCTCAAATTAAGATATAATGTGCTGATTTTCTGCTACTAACCCAAGTAGCATCAACTCATCGGATTTTGCTCGGCCGATCATCGAACTCCTTATGAACTGATCCCGTAACGCACGATGACATCGTTCCGATCAGTATCCGAGCACGGTTTTCGATGAGCTACTTTTCATCGGAAAGCAACATCCTTCCGATCAACTTTCCCGATGAAAATAAGCCGAGCTATATTCCATCGGAAAACGATATCCTTCCGATCAAGTTTCAAGATGAAATTCATCGACACGGGACTGTTCTGCTCGTAAATTGCTCCAAATCTCATCGTATTTCGAGCAAAACACATCGGATTATGCTGCTCGGATTCTGTTTGGCAGATGAGACATATTGGATCATCGGCCGATGAGGATTTCATCTTGTTTCGATGAATGGCCGATCATCGGCTGATGAGATAATGCTACTAGGGAAGTGTCTTATGTTATATGAACCAATGAAAAAAGAAAATAAGAAAAAAAAAAACAAATAATTTAAATTTTTACCTCCCTTCATCAAGGGCAGTTATGATTGCCTAGTTGCCATACCTTTGGCACCTTGCTACTTGAAACCTTTTAGACTACTAGAAAATTTAAAATAAAATTTGTTATCTTTTGATTGGTTTTTACATTTTTCCTATTTCGCTCTGTTCGTATAAGAAAAAATTTAAAGATAAAGAGTGCTTTTGAATCTAAAAGCAAGCTAGGGTGTATATTAGCGCTAATTGCTCTAGCCTACTCTAGTACAATGTTATAAAACTAATATCTTCAAACGAGCAATTCTTGTATATATATATATATATATATATATATATATATATATATATATATATATATATATATATATATATAATATATATATATATATATATATATATATATATATATATATATATCGGATCTCGAAAACGGCTCGAACTATTTTGATAGAATTTTGTATTTAGTTTTTGGGTTTTGAGTGCATCTACATAATCGTTTTTTCTGTAAAAACGCGAGTTTTTACTAACCAGCCCCCCCCCTTTTTTTCTTGACTTCACTAAAAGTTTGAGAAGCTTTCTTTCGCCATTTTCTTTATGATTACTATGATTTTTACTGTTTCATAGCAACCACGTTTTATTATAACAATGGATTTCATTAATCACATCAAAGTAAATTTAAATTTTTATGGTATTGGCAAACGAGTTTTGGCAACGTTAAAATTGTTATTGTTTTTGAAAAAAGAGATCGGAATTACTTTGATGTACACTCCCCCTCCGCAAATCGCGAATTTGGCGACTTTTTTTTTTTCGCCAAGCAAAATACCTTATATGAAATCCAAAAATTATGGTCATAAAACTTTTTTAAAAAAATCAAAAAATGGTACAAAATACAAGAAAACACTAAAATTGGCAACAGCAAAACCTAAGAGAGGAAAAAACCTAAATTGGCAACACCAAAATGAGGAACAGTAACCCTAAAAATTCCGTAGGGATTGCCAGATTTGGCGCGTAACTTTTTTTTTTTTTTTGGTGGGGTGGGGTGGGGGGGTATGTCAAAGTTATACCAAGAGATTTATCAAATTAAAATTATTGTGGTATGATTTTATGGTGCGCATCGTTTAAATAAAGATGTGATGATGATGTCTTGTCCAAATAAGGTTGTGTATTTTTTTAAATAAATTACGGCTGTTTTAAATGCATAATTGCAACCAAGGGCATAAAAATGCTTTCCAAGTTTATCTAAATAAGTACTTCGAACTTTAGAAAAAAACACGACTTTACAAACCTTTTTTTTTTTAACCAAGCTGGGTTCGGTCGACAGGTACTAAGAACTTAAATGTAAGGGTCGTGATGGCGCCTAATATACATTTCTAGACGTCATATCGCACGAGCTTGTTGCTTTTTTTAATAAATTAAATATATGTGTCCAAATATAAGGAAAAATTTACTAAACACATTGTCGATATGCAATGCTGTGTTACACGGTACTGACAGCATATTTCGAAAATATATAAAAGAAAATGATTTTTCAAACACAAAATTGACTGCGTTTTAAAATAACTTTGAAAATTAATCCTTCAAACCAGTCACGGGTCTTAATCATAATGAGCCAGCAAAGAAAAGCTTCATAATTTGACTCAAAGCGTAAAACATTAAACTTGGCACCTACAGTTGCAAATCTACTAGTCAAATCAAAATTTTTTAGTCGAAACTAACGATCATTATTTTTTAACACTACGCTAGTTTCACTAATATCAGAAAACAATCATTGAGCTACATGCAATATTCAATTCAAGAAAAAAAATAATTCAAAAAAAAAAATCCGAATAAATTTATTTTTCAGTTAGTTTACCGGAAAACTTTCCAAGAGAGTCTTTTCCGATTCATCTTTCCAGAATCAATAACACTCTCAACAATCAGTTATGCCCATCCAAAACACGCATCGTACTATTCAATTCTGTACCTAAATATAGAATGTCATATACTATACCTAGAAACGGTATACTCCTAGAGAGAAATCCGATAATGACTGCCCAGTCTCTCATTTCTCTATCTGTTACCATGCCTATAACATAAATAATGATTGCCATAATTTCCCGTATCGTTTACCACATTCAATGTTCCCAAAAGATTTGGAATCTTTCGCTTTCAAATTACATGCTTTTGAATATTGCTGGTTTGTTGACAGCTCGTGATAATACGATTTAATGAAAGTTTTACGGCTTCCATGAAAGCTTACATAAAAATCAAATGCAAGTTAAGCTAAATTACGATTGAGAGTCTTTGTATTTCAGTTGTTATTATATTTCCAGTATTGCAGTTGATATGAAGGTGTACTGTTTGAAAAACAATTTAATCACGAGTCTAGCATTTTTCGGCATTAATAAAATATTTTCTACCATATTCAGCATAAATAAGTGGCAGATGAAATTTGCTTCTCGCTCATTTTAATTTAAATAATAAGATTTTTCTAAAATTTCGGGGAAACTATTCGTAATAATTTAGTTATTACCCTAGAAATGTTTGTAAATAAGTTGCTTTTGGTTGAATAGTTAGCAACTTCTATTTGATTAAACAAGCAATGAATTGAACTTTTTTTTGTCGGGAAAACTACTTCAATATTTACAAACATTAATTTCTGCAGTAAATTGAAGTTAAAACAAAACCACTCATTATAGTAGACAACAAACTGTTGATACAACATACATGTAAAAATTGAAAAATAAAAAATAAATAAATGAATGAGTAAAAAGAAATAAACTCTTCAACTCTCTTTTAGTAGTCAACAAACTGTTGATACAATATTCATGTAAAAATTAAAAATAAAAAAAAAATGAATAAGTAAAAACAAATAAACTCTTCAAGTATATGACCGATGTATTGCCGTCCTAATCATAAAAATTGCATCTGCAACTGAGCTCAAAATAAAAAAAAATACTTTTCCATATACTGGAGCCAGATGGCACTTTTTTAGACTATAAATTTAATGTTTCCCAGTCACAAATAACCATAAAACTGCATTTAAGTAAATTATGTTAAAGAACCACTTGGGAACAGTAATTCAATTTAAATTTTTAAAAAACAGGTCAACGATTTCTGCGCTTAGCACGGCAGTGCAAACGATCATATAAAATAGAAAACTGTAAGGTTGGCCCATTGATAAATAGTTTAATTTTATTTTACCACTGAAATGGGATATTTTTGAACAAACTAATGATTTGCGCTTGTGGCTTTTTTTTTTCGCATGAACAAACTAAAATGATAGCACACATCATGGGCCTGATTTAAAAAAATCCTAACTTCGAATAACCTATAGCACATTATAATCAGTAATACGTGAATTCAAAACAATATACATAAGAAGTTTTTTTTTTTTCAACAAAGTTCTGCTACACAAATGTGCAATGTGTGGGATTATTGTGCGAAATGTTCAATTTCAAATATTCAATGATAAAATCCTTTGTTACACGATAACATCCAATCTGTCACGAAGTTCTTTCAATATGTGGTGCGTATTTCTGCACAAACGCGTTCTTGAAGTTTTTGTTGTGCTTTCGGCATTAGAAGTTGATATACAGTGCCTTTGACGTAAAAACATACACATTAATCACATTCCCGTATATAACACACTGGATCATCGATTCGAGTTTTATTGTGTGACAAAAGGTTCACACATCGAACGTCGGCAACCGTAAAAAAATTGGTTATTTCTCTTTATATATTCGCGTATCATTTATTTTGATGAGGACAGTATTCCCAAAAACTGATGTTTAAAAATTGGATCCATCATTTTATTGTGGTTTTTAACTTCCTCAGATTAATCCACCCTCATTTCACTTTATTGCTCGTTTATTATTAAACTGTTTTTGGACTTAGAGTCCCGATTCGCGATTTTCAACTTATTTTTAAAAAATGGGACATAGCTGTGTCCTCAAAAGATGGGGTTATAAAAAGGAAGGATATATTGCAGAATTACAAACTCAACATGCACTTCGTAAATTGATTAGCTGTCAAATTTTTGTGCATAAAAATTAGTGTAAATCAAATATGTGATTAATTTATTTATGTGATGGTTTCCAAAAGTATATATGGCATTGGTATAGTCGATAGAGTTAGAGGTTCCTTCGCTAATTGACCGGTCTGGAATTCCATTTTTAGCATGGGCGCTAATGCTTGAGGTAGCCGTTTCTTCCCATCCTTCTCAAGTGATTCGTATCCCTCTTTCAGATGATTTTATTGTTGTCTTGTGTCAGTCAGGCTGGCGATTTGGGGTGCACGGCTTAACCCATTTATGCCCAGTAGCCTAAAAACGTGACGCTTGTTAGTTACTGCATACAAAAGCCTGTAATGGGTATATCATTTTACTAAAGCTGTTTTTCACAAGTTAAATAGTCCTTCTTCTTGAGAAAACCAGTTAGAGCCACTATTTGGACATCAGAGTTTATTTATTGACAGCTATTTTCAGACAAATCAGTCAAGCAACGATCCAGCATGGGTAGCCACAGAAAGTAAGTGTTTTTTGCGAACTTATTTTTCATAAAACTAAACTATTTTAAAATGATTTGCTTAAAATTGATCACAGATGCCTTCTGTAATGTTACTTTGCAAAAGTAAAGTCAAGTAAGGTCATATTTTGCGCACATATCTGCCTAGTGTCCCATAAACAGGACGTTAAATAACTTAATAAATATGGCAACGGCGATCTATTTTATGCCTAAAATTTATGTAAAACATTCCAAGTAAGAGTTTCAAGCAGATAAAAGTTGAAAAAAAATGTTAAAAAAAAACTTGGGCATAAATGGGTTACCTTTTTCAACTGTTGGGTGTGAAATCCGACTTTCACAGTACACACATGCCATAGGTAACCGTTTATAGGGGGAGGGGGGGCAAACATTCAGAGCACAGAAACACATTCACACAGAGAAAAGACAAGGACAGGCGAGAGAAATTTCATCCATGCCCCAGCCGTGGTTGAGAACTCCCCATCCGAGTCAGACTTCTCTGACACTACACTACGCTACAAGGTTTCTTGACACTGGCATCGTGACGTCAGCCAATGAAAAACGAGCTAGATAAAACGTCACAGCCTACTTGGCGAATTAGAGGAGATCCTTAACTGCTTCTGAGCTCTTATTGGCTCCGCGCGTAGTGACGTTTAGTGTCAAGTTAAGTTGTTTTCCGGTATAGACAAGGTGGCCGGCGCCCTTTTAAATATACTGGCTTTTTTTTGGCCGGAATAACCAAACATTAATCCACAAGCTGGTACATTGCTTGCGTAACCAGAATTAAAATTCACCAAAAGTAACAGATGGCACCCCAAAAAAGCAATGTTTCAATTATTAACATACATATGGTGTTAGCAAAAAACTTTATTATATTTATACACTGCTCGACATTGAAAATGCAACACCAAGAAGGAGTGGTCAGAAATTCATGCAAATTTTACCGTAGACGCACATCACTGAGTTATGCAAATGATATGAAATGCGCAGCTCTCCGACGCACGTGAAGTAAGATATAAGAGAATGAAGTTCAAAGTGGGCTATGTTCATGTTGGTTTTTCTGCCAGACTAATTATCGGAGAAATTTGGTTTTTGTCTCGAAGGATACGTGTGATAGGAGGAAATGCCACGCCGTCCTCAACGAAGACACTTCCAGCATATAGACGACTTTACAAGGGGTATGGTGATCGGACTGAGAAGGGGAGGTTGGTCCATACGTCAAATTGCAGCTGATACCCACATGGATGCAAGCACTGTGCATCGGCTGTGTCGGAGATGGTTGGAAAGAGGAAATGTAGCCACATTGAGGGGTGCAGGTGCAGCCACATTAAGGGGTGCAGGTGAGTGACGTCAGACCGCTTGGATCGACGGATTCACCGACAAGCTGTGGCGGACCCGCAAGTCACTTGTACGTCGATTCTGCAGCACGTGCAAGGTACCCTGGATGTTCCTGTGTCGACCAGAACCATTTCCCGTCGACTGGTTGCACGTGGCCTGCAATCACGGCGCCCGCTAAGAAGACTGCCATTGACCTCACAGCACAGACTCCAACGTTTGGAATGGTGCCGGACCAGAGCAACGTGGATGGCAGAATGGCAAACCGTAGTGTTCTCAGATGAATCCCGCTTCTGTTTGTCCAGCGATAGTCATCGCATACGTGTGTGGCGTCGACGTGGAGAAAGATCGAATCCGGCAATAATTGTGGAACGCCCCACAGCGCGACAACGTGGCATAATGGTTTGGGGCGCTATTGCATACAATTCCGTATCACCTCTAGCTCGTATTCGGGGCACTATGACGGCCCAACGATATGTAGATAATGTACTGCGGCCGGTGGCAATCCCCTACCTTCAGGGTCTGCCAAATGCAATTTTTCAACAGGATAACACCCGGCCTCACAGTGCTCGAATCAGCCAACATGCTCTACGAGGTGTACAGATGCTTTCCTGGCCACCATACTCTCCTGACTTGTCACCAATCGAACATGTGTGGGACGTGATTGGACGCCGTTTGCAGAAAATGCCACTGCCTCGTTCAGAGGACGAACTGTGGCAAATGATTGAAAGGGAAGGGAGTGCCATCCCTCAGGACACCATCAGCAGGCTTATTGACTCCATGCCTAGACGTGTTTCTTCGTGCATCGCTGTCCGCGGTGGTCCTACTTCTTACTGAGCCGACGCCGCGCTGTCCTCGCTCTAAATTTTGCTTATTTATTTTGAAATAAATATCACTTATTGTTCCATGCTGTCTCTGTCTTTTTACCAAATTTCATCAATTTCTGACCACTCCTTCTTGGTGTTGCATTTTCAATGTCGAGCAGTGTATAATTCTAGACATGTTTTCTCTAAATTGCATCACTAGATCTTTCTATGAATCTACTATTGTAAAGTCGTGAAAGTAAAGCGATGCAATTGCTCAGCAGTATGTGCGTATTTTTAAAACCTTAAGGAAGTATGCGCCTGTATATCGTCCCCTATCCAACAGTCTTGGTTGAATCAGCGGTAATTGCAAATGAATTGCTAAGTCACTAATAAATATTTACCAAAATGAATTAACTTTCAAAATTAATTTCCACACAGACAGTTTTGAATTCTCGTAATTTAATAACCTATTCATAGTGTTATCCATCCATAATTTTATAACAACTACACCACTTGAGACAATGGTAAAGTAATTTTAAGTAGGAGTAAGTTAGAAACATGTCTGATCAATTGAAAGTAAGAAAATCACAAGTACTGTGCATAAACTATTTACTTACTCAGACAGAAGAAAATATCAAGTCTCATCTATTGTACTATGACATTATTTCAATCCCCAAAATACTTAAATAATGACTTTTAAAACAGTTGCATAAAAATAAATATAACTATCATATTTTATGTGTCATAAAAATAGGAATATGTCACCACAAAAATATATTCTGCTGCACACATTTGCAAATTAAGACCTTTCATCAAATTCCTTTGCTTAAAATTTAAAACACTGATTAAGTTTTCAACTGAAGATAAACATATTCTTGCAGTAGAACATTTGCTTTAATGAATCTCAAATGAGTACTCATTGTATTTGAAGATTCCATTGTGTAAACGTTGTCTTTAAGTTTAAGTTTATTAGAGTGTAAAAAGGAAGAAAAATTTTAATTAGTTGGTAATGATGGAAAACAGTCCAAACGAGAACGGAAATCCTTTGATAATTAAAAGTTGTATTGTTACAATTGAAAATGTAAATATTTAATGCAAATATCAAGAAAAAGAAAAGCGTCAAACAAGAAAAAATGTTTATTTTTTTCCCCTAGGAAAGATTTTTTTTAATTGTATCACATTTTTAAAAGGTTTTTTTTCTGTTCTTTTTTTTTCTTTTGTTTAACCCAAACAGATAAAAGATGCGGCAGTTAAATACAGTAGAAATAATACGATCATTTATACGTTTCTCGTGAGATCTCGGTCTGTGAATTCGGACAAAAGTAGTCGGTTTTTTGATAATTATTTTTTCTAATCGACAATACAGTAAATCCTCATGCTAGGAGGCAGCCAAAAAAACAAATAAATAATAATAAAAAAAAAGATGTTTTAAGTCACCATACAAACCCTGAAATAGACGCTTTTCTCACTATTCTTATAATTGAGCTTCTACTGTAAATAAGGCTTTTAGTTAAGAACCAGCTTTTATATCAGAATGAGTATTTATTTCTTTAGTATTAAAATAGAGGACAGGATAAGCCAAAATCGTGAAAATATCAAGATTTTCGATTTCTGTTCGGGAAGAGAAATTGTCAAAAATTTCGCCCCATGTCATAAAATGATCCTTCAAATTTGAACCTTGTTCTCTGCACATAATTGCTCAACTAACGCACTAATATACAAGGTGTTTCGTATTGAATGGGGCAAAAAGAACATCGCAGTATGACTGCCGTAATGTATTTACTTAGAAGAAACAAATTTATTCTGCAACTACAATAATACAAGTTGTATTTGGCAGCAAGGAAAAATCATCGAATGACGAACGCGCCACTACAGGCGCTGGTAATCAAAATGTCGTCCATGCAGGCGAAAACGTACTGCGTTTTCCAACAAGAATTAATGAAGACGTTTACTAAGACATGTCTCTGAGTGGTTTGACGTCCCCTAGAGTCTGAGAGGAGCTGTTTTCCTGAATCTCATTATGGCAGCAACATTGGTGCTCGTCTACAACATTTGGAATAAAAAAACGTACGTGAGAACCTGAATTAACCCCTTCCTTCTCGCTCCCGTGAAAATGACGGGGTGAAATTTCGTCCTCTATTTCTCGCGCCCGTGATATTTCCGGGCTGAAGTGTTCAAAAATAATGCGCGAAAAATAATAAAACAATCTATTTCTTATGCCCGGAATCATGTTTTATTTCTCAATATGTACACCAGATGGCTGCACTAGTCTATTTGCAACGTTTTTAGAGATAGTTAACGTTTTTAGAGATAGTAACTCGGTACTATTATTCTGCTTGTGATGTTGGTCTTTGCATCGCATGCTTTGAAATTTATCACACAAGAAAAAATTACTAGTATTTATTTAAATTATGCGTAAATGCAATAAAATTCTCTTCGAATGTTTCAATCACATATTTTTTATTTTCTCTCTTTGTTGCAAAACAAACATTTAGTCATAATAACCCTGAATGTTGGCTTTCCCGTTTTTTTATCTATTTTTTAATTTCAAGCTAAAAATTAACTTGAAAATTAAAAATGAATGCAAATATTGTATATACACTCAGTTTTATATAATTTTCTTGAATAAAAAAATAGGCACTTTTATGACCATTTTCTTCAAAATTATGCGAGCGTTAAGGGGTTAACATCTACTCATCGTTGAATTGGCTGTTCCGCAAGAAATGATTTAACATTGCTTCACTGGCCGGCGAGATCACCAGATCTAACGCCCTGTGACTTTTTTCTCTGAGGCTTCGAGACAAGGTGTTTGTGCTTCCACTTCCTCAGGACTTAAGATAGCTGAAGCAGCGGATAACTGCAATATTAAACTCCATCACAGGGTATATGCTATCACGAGTGGCGCAGGAGCCTGATTACCATGTAGACATTTGTCATGTCACCGGAAGGGCACATATTGAACACCTGTAGAAACTTTAATAAATGTAGTTTTGAGTTAATTTGAATTTCCTAAATACATCAATTACAACGTTCACAATCGTGTTTTCTCCTTGTCCCATTCAATATAAAACACCCTGTATATGGTGCATTTATTTCTTAAAACTCTCATCAAAGGAATCGTTTGATAAGTGTCTGTGATTGCAGACATTTTGTTAGCGGTCCGAAATTCGGCAATTTAAAATTTAGAATAGCTATACATCGACATTTAGAAGTTATTCGAGGCTGATGAGCAGGTCTTTTCTCCAAGCTAGCATCAACCACCGAGGCCGACGCCTTTGGATAAAATTGTCAGCCTTCGGCGCAGATGCACTATTCTAGCTTTACTTGATGTCTTGAAAGTAAACTAAAAAGGGGGGAGGGGGGTGTTGAAACACGTAAGGATTGCTATGACGCAAAAGTTTTCGAAATTAAAAGTCTGAAAATGCAATACTGTGATTCTACGCTTAGAGACGTTAGGTGAAGAAGGAGATCTGGATGACATTTTTAGAAATTTATTTGATATTTACGCTCTAGGAATGCAATTTCTATGTGATTGTTGGTGGTGTTTAGGATATAGATAGGAGGTTCGGGAGCACTCGCTTCAAAAAAAAAAAAACTTCTAAAATTTCTTCGTGCTTCGGAGCCGCACTTGACGTTTCAGTCCTCGGAAGATGTCACTTGGGGCACAGACCATAGTTTTAATCCTCTCCACATCCCGCATTGGCAAGAGCAGAGGGACCTTGTACTGTTATGTATATTTTACCAGCATTTGAGTTTGACGTCTTATTTTTTATTTAGTATTTCTTCATTTGTTTTTATTTGTTTAGTTATTTATTTTCAATTTTGATTTTATTTGGATTGGAAAGGGGAGTGAGTTTCCCACCCCACCCTAAGCTACGCCATCGCCACTGCAATTACTCTTTCCTATTAAAAAGAGGTAATAATTGATAAGTCAGAAGTCAGGAAGAGGAGCTCCAACCTTTTGCCTTTGATGAAGCATGGTGCTGCCATCTGTCAATCGTAATGATAACAAACGTGTACTGTTATGGGACAAGTTAAAATCAAAACCTACATCTCGCTTCTTGCATTGCAACTGTGAGAAAGCTATTCTAACATTATGTGCTGCTGATATTTTTTTTTATTTATAGTTCTATTTTTTGAGTTCTGATGTAATTTAATCCACCATGTTATTATTTTTTTTAATTAAAAAAAGGCTAGAGGAGTTTGTTTGGAGCCCTGAAGCAAATGCCGGCAGTTATCATTGCTATTCTGCCTTTCAAATTTTAACGTTGGTTTTATTATTTTTAAAGCGTTTCTTTAGAAAAAAAATTTCCCGCTTGCGAAATGTATGAAAAAAGTAAATGAATAAAAGAAGCGATTCTTGTTCTGCGCGTAAAAAGCTCAAAAACTCAGAAAACATCAGCATATCATGTTATCCTAAAATTCATATGAATATAACTATGTTTTTACAAAATTTTAAAACCCCATCAATGTTCAGTTGGTTGGGTAGAGTCAAGCCTTAGCTCGCTGTGCGACCACCTTATCGTGGTGAGTTTAAGTAAACTATTAATTCATGGGTGCGAAAAGAGCTGCAGTACTTCATAATTGTTTGTAATTTAATTTATTTAAGTGTGCGTGCACAAAAATAGAAACATATAATTTGTTATTCAAGAAAGAATTGTAAACATAATTACAATGTTCTGTGAAGACACCTGAATCTTTATCACATCATTATACTGTAAAAAATTAATGTTGTTTTTACAGTATAATACAGCTAATTTTATAGTAATAAACTGTAAAAGTGCTAATTTTATAGTAATAAACTGCAAAACTGCTAATTTAAGTTTATTACCATGCATTTTACAGTTTTAAATTAGAACCTCTGCTGCCAGTATTACACTCTTGTTTTACAGTCTAATACAGCTAAAGAAAACGGCAATAAACTGTAAAATTGCAGCTAACTTTACAGTTAGAAACTGTAAAAAAACAGTTTTGCAGTTTATTATTGTGCATTTTACAGTTTTGAATTGGAACCTCGACTTCCAGTATTATACTGTAAAAAAACGTTTATTTTTTTGCAGTGAAGTACTCTTTCTATCTAAATAAGTTACTAAGTCAGGGGTTCTTAAAGTCAGTATCGTGGAACTCTGGGGTGTCGCAAGGAGATATTATGAGGGTCCCGAAGTGTTCGTGCTATCAATATACACTGCTCAAAACAATTAAAGGATATTGTGAGTTTCCTATAAAAAATGGGTTTAAACATTTTTTAACAATTTCTTTTTGCATAAAAGGGAAGAAGAGAGTTACAAATGTAAATTTTGCTCATTTCCAAACTTCATAGTATGCAAATTTTGAGTTTGACGTCGAAAACGACTTTTTAGCGGCAGCGAATGAAATTTCACTCTCACTTTACTGTAAGATAAGGCAGAAAAAAATGATCGACGTTCTGTAAGAGCATTGTTCTTATGTGTGCCATGTCTCAACGAAGACATTTAACAAATTCAGAAGCTTCTAGAGTTGTTGGCAGACTAGAGGGAGGCCAAACACAAGCCGAGGTAGCGGGAGCCATTGGAGTTTCTCCAAGTGTAGTTTCCAGGGTCTGGAATCGTTTTCTAGAGACTGAAAGTGTTGACCATAGATCAGGACAAGGACGTAGACCGACTACGACGCCCAATGAAGACCGCTATTTAGCTTTAATGGCTCGGAGGCACCAAAATATGAGTGCCACTCAACTGCAACGACAACTTTGCTCGGCTACTGACACCCGTGTTTCGACACAAACTGTCCGAAATCGACTCCACACCGTTGGCATGCATGCCTGTCGACCAATGGTGTGTGTCAGACTAAGTGCAAGTCACCGTCGTGCCCATAAAGAGTGGGCAACGGAGCACGTTAGTTGAGAAGAAATGAGTGGCGCAATATCCTCTTCTCTGATGAGTCCCGTTTTTCCCTTCATCCTGACAATCGGCGGGTTTTCCTCTGGAGGGAACGTGGCACAAGAAACAATACAGCATTTGTGGGCGAAAGTGTCAGATTTGGTGGTGGAAGTGTGATGGTATACGCCGGCATTTCCATTGATGGTCGAACCGACCTCCATATCTTCCGAAATGGAACTCTGACTGGTCATCGATACAGGAATGAGATCCTCAGAGCTATCGTCATCCCTTGCGCTGCAGCAATTGAAGATGACTTCATTTTAATGGACGACAATTGCAGGCGGCATGGTGCTAACTTGGTGAATGATTTTTGTTTTGAAGAAGGAATAGTACATATGGAATGGCTAGCGTGTTATCCAGATATGAACCCAATAGAGCATGTTTGGGACATCCTAGGAAGACGAGTGGCTGAACGCCTATCACCTCCAGAAACTCTCCAATCACTAGAAAGAGCTCTTCAGGAGGAGTGGGGCAGAATACCCCAGTCTCTCATTAATACCCTCATTGAGTCCATGTCTCAGAGATGTTTAACACTGCTAGCTGTCCGGGGAAACCATACCCCCAACTAAAAGTGGTTTTCTTCAAAGGAAACTTTTTTTTTTAATTTATTTTTCTCATTTTCAGAAAATGCGTTTTTTTCCTTTTTTTTTCTCTTTTGTACCCAAAAGCTGAATAAAAAGCATTTTTTTCTGCTAAACTAATGTAATTTTTATCTCTTATAGCTCACTACGCGCAGTCGATAATGTTCAATCAACCAAAATGGCTTTTAGGTGTAAAATCAAACCAAACTCTCAATATCCTTTAATTGTTTTGAGCAGTGTATATACACTACACTTTTAAAACTGGTACACGTCTTCTACCGTGGCTGAGCTCAAAGAAAAGATGCATACAGCTGTGGAAAGGCCAATTCAGATTGCGAGCGACGCGAACGAACGAAGCGTTTTTCGCTCG
Organism: Uloborus plumipes; assembly: GCA_038373865.1. Classification (NCBI taxonomy): domain Eukaryota; kingdom Metazoa; phylum Arthropoda; class Arachnida; order Araneae; family Uloboridae; genus Uloborus; species Uloborus plumipes. The sequence goes on from JAXGGA010010107.1 coordinate 42,011, forward strand.
CAGGTGAAAAATTCCGATCATTCATACTAGATGCGGGCGAAAGTCACGTGATGGTATTCATCCACTAAGGATTAAGCGCGCGCATCTCGCGAGAGCCAATGAAATCGGATGTGCACGCGCTCAAAACAGAGCCAAGATTGCGCCTTCCCTCTGACTGGCTGTCGCTCTCGTTGCCCAATTTCGCTCGCCTTTCGCACGCGAAGATATCTAGCATGCTAGATCGCTCGCGACAGGCGAATATTCGCCGCGTTGTCATGGGAACGCATTCCCGAAACCGGTTTCGCGGGGAAAAGTTCGCTTCGCTCACGCGTTTCGCTCGCAATCTGAATCGCGCTGAAGAGATCCCCTTGCACGTGGCGGATCCGGTGATGTAAGCTTTCATTCGATGCCTGGAAAAAAGCGCTGATTGCAACGGCGACCATCTGTATGGTGTGATATTCAATGTTATGTACATTGCAACAAACTTGTTTTTACAGTATAATACTGGCAGCAAAGGTTCCAGGTTAGAACTGTGAAAGCAAACTAGATATTTTACAGCTTGTTACTGTAAAACTCACAACTTTACAGTTCAACTCTGTAAAAGTTACAATTTTACAGTTTATTACTATAAAATTAGCTGTATAATATTGTAAAAACAACAGTAAATATTTATTTGGCAGGTATTCAGCAAGAAAATTTTAGCCTTTAATTGCGGATAGGAACTTTCTTAACTGTTGCACTGCCTGCTTACGCTGAAGGTTGTCAATGAGTCGTTGAAGCACTATTGCCCATTCCTCTAACAGAGAATATAAAAGCTCCTTAATCGTTCTGGCAGTAAATAGCCTGCTTCTAAGCGTTTCCCTGGAAAGTTCCATATACACTGATAGAATTCAGATCCGAAGACCTTGCCAGACAATCTATACGTACGTACACTCTTTAAGAGCTCTTCGAGAGTAACCGTGGAATAGGATTGAGTGTTGTCCTCCGTTGCTCTAAAAATACACAAATAAGAATGAAGAACCTCGGTATAATAGTGAGTTCCAGAAACTTAATCTCCTTCCAAGATGTGAGGATCTTTAAGGCTTACCATTCATGACACGTGATTTCATCGATGTTTATACCGGTCCTTTTAATCACGTTGGAGGTGCTATTGCGCGTCATCTACTCTCTCCAGATGTGTATGAGTCCATAACAACAACACAGACGAAATCTGCCTTCATTCGCAAAGGGTATCAGGCCCATCGATTATCTGTCCAATTTTACAGTTTCCGATACCACATAGAACGCCTTCTTTAGTAAGCAGACGGAAAGGAAAAGCACCGAACCGATCTTTAGACTAACAGATCTCCACTGTGCTGCCTCCTGGCAGCTTTAAGAAGCAGCATCGGTCTCCAACACTCCGTTGTATGTGATTTACTATTTGTCCCACTGGTCTGCCATTCTTCCTTCCTACCTTTAGGGAAACATGTTGAACATCTGCTGCCGTACTTGACTGTGAATGGCAACTGCCGAACCGTCATTCAGTTGTTCTTACAGTTAGAAATGTTCTCCATAGTCCTGAACAGATGCTATGACCAACGCCGACCTCCACAGTCACATTTCCACCAGATTCAATCTTTCGAATGATTAAACCTCAGGTAAAACTGTTCAGATATCGTCAGCGAGCCATTGCGGAATTTCTGTTTACAATAAGGCAGTTTTTTTCTGTCGTTTAAACTCATATATCAAGAACAATCACTCACCAAGAAATGCTGAATTCAAGCAGCCAGTGTTATTCCCCTCACTCCAAAACTCTCAAACCACGCCTAACTGCATATGTCCGCATGTGTTAACGACCTGACCCTAGTAGATGTTCTGATTGGTATTTCATTCTGCTCTGCCTTTTCGTTCCATTGATATGATGAAATTTTACTTCGTTCCTACTTTTTGCACACCAGAGTACGTATAGTCTGCTGATAATTTTCAATGAACTGAAGCTTTTTTGCTGCACCTTGCTAAGTACTCTGCTATTGGGCTTAGCTTAAGATGCCTCCTTCCCTCTTAGCAATCCAGCATTTTCTGAATCGATCGTACTCATACTTTCAACGTCAATAGAAAATTTTGGTGTGTGTCCCAACTTATAGATAATCCAACGTATAGCTAAAACGCAGTTTTCTAATACTTACGGAATACAAGAATATTTTGACACACCATTGGTTTTATGTTGAAAATTTTTGGATACCAATAATAATATTTGACCGGGGCACTACTTTTTGACGATCTCAAAAGATAGTTATCTCCTGAGTTTTTCAAACTTTGCAGAGCAACCAAAGCTATGCCAAGAAAATTTCAAGAAGGCTCGCTGCCATAACTTATCTATAATACTCCGGTAAATAATTAGGTGGTTTTTGGCTACTACTCGAACGGAATTTCGCTCTCAGTTCCAAATTGGCCACATGATCTGTTTCATGCAGAAAAAAACTCATGTTTGAGTACCAAGCTTAAAAGGTACTGCCCTAGAAACAAAAACACCTGCTCGACATCAGGCATTTGCAATATCTTTAAAAAAAGGGGGGGGGAGCATGTGATTATACCGGCCAAACGGAACCCAATGCAAAATTCCTGCTGAATAATAGTTCAAAACCAAGCGATCTATTTCTCTGCAACACGTGATGATAATCACCGGGCCAAGCTACTGTTACTACTACAAATGGCACGTATATCGCTAGCTACCGATGCCACTTTGACCACCGCAGTTTCATAGCGAGAAATTTTTAATGGGTGATGGTGTCACCTGTATTTTTTATAAATTAAAGATCAAAAAATTCAATTTTAGGCCCCTACAACACCCTGCATTTATACATGCATTTTCGCCCGTGCAATAGCCCTGGAATTATACATATAATTTTGTTGCTTTATGGGTATGACCTCTGTATTTCCCTCTTGGTTACGCCTCTAAACCACTATCTCACAACCTTAACTCATGTAGCACCCTCTCTAAATACGGGAGGCTTATACGACGATTCGGTATACCGATCACTAACTTATGTCAACCTTTTTCGTATAAGCCAAAAATGGATAACATGTTAGTATTTAACTGAATAAGAATACGTGTAAATATAAATCTTATAAAGCAAACGTTTCAAACTACAAAAGAAACACAAAGTCATAGTAGTTTAATTATATTTAATTATGCATTTTACAGCAAAATAAAAACTTCTCCATACCATACAACTTTGCTCATTATACAATATGTCTATAATTCACAAAAACTCAGCTCATTACTGCTCTAAAAATCGAGCATATGTATGAAATATAACATAAACTAAAACAAAGGAGCAAAAAACTGCACCTCTTCGCATTAATATCTTGTCATTACTCGCTCAATATTCAGCATTTGAGGTATTTAAATTTCCTCATTTTTAAGGATAATATCAGAAAACTTATCTCTGGAAAAGATTATTTTTAGAGCAGAAATGTTATCTTTTAACTTTCATCATTTCTTTAATTAAAAAAAAAAAAATACTTTGAACATTTTTCCTTATTACGCTGCTTTCGTTGTAAATGTATATGTATTATTTCTCATTTTACCAAATTTAACCTCGTACTAGTTACTTAAAGCTATGAGGCTTAGCAGATAAGAGAATATCAGTGTGTTATAATAATCAGAAGTTTTTCATCACTTATCATTTATTTACTTATTTTTCAAATTTTGTTAATTTATTTATTTATCTACTGTAGTACTCTATTTCGAAAAAGGATCTCCTTACAAGCATATTTTAATGGCCGAATGTTCTTCCCTCTCGTATAAAATAGGAAGAAATATCAGGATTGAGCAATCTCTATTTTAAAAGAAATAAAAAATCAAAAATTTACTATAAGTGGTTTTTTTTTTTATCAATTTCATATGTTAAAATTAAAACTCTCTTAGTTGTGCCGAGTTTTATTTCTACACATATTTCATTTAATAAAATGAAATTTTAACCGATTAAAACTAATTTAATCATGATTTTCTTTCTTTCTTGTAACGTTCTGCAATGCACAACATGTTCTTTACAAGAATTTTTCATTGAATAAGATTCCTTCCTCTTTCCACAGAGAAAATTAACATAAGAATAATGCGTACCTCTGTTTAATAAAGCATTACAATGTGTGCCCTATTTATGTAAGGCAATTTTAAGTTGTAAAATCAATTTCTCTTAGCTTTAAGTTTTTATTTTTATTTTCAAAAAATTACAAACTATAATTTCTCAAGTAAGACAAATTCTCTTACAGAATTTGCAATTTGCATTCGAGTTAGCATGAGGCTATACTTGTAAATGACTGAATGTTGACCTTATGCAATTTAACATCATTTGTATGAATTAAAAATAATTTTGATCGATTACTGAATATACATGATGCACTCTTAAACGCAAACAGATCGTTTATATTTTCTGCAAAATAAAGGTTGAAAACAAAAACAGAAAATTTGAGCCTGTTAAAAGATTTGTCATTTGCCAAAATAGAATAAAAGAGCGTGATATTGTTATTTCATCACAAAGCAAATTCATATACTTTAAATAAGTGTTCTGAAGTTGATACAGAGGGGAAAATATTTTGACAAAAATACATTTATTTTTGAAATTTCTCTACGAAATTAAAAATCTGAACAATAATTACACTTTCCAAAAATAATTTTACATACTATATTACTAAAGCACCATTAAGTACAAATAATCCACACTTTATAATTCAAAAGAGAGTGACAAGCGGTAGGAGAGGTTTAAACCAAAAAATAAATTTAAAAAGCTTAATTAATCATAAGCGTCAGAAAGCCACTATCTTAAAATCATCTAGTTGGGGAGATCATACTTTTTGGAATGTGATATGCAAAAATACTTTTCGAATGACATATTAGGGTATTTCATACGGAGTAGTGGGGTTTATTTATTTATTTTTTTAGAAAGCCTGTTTACGAATGAAAAATACGAAAAAGAGAAAAAAGATATTTAACTACTTTTTGTTGAATTTTATATTTGAGACAAAGACTTTACTGTCTTTTCTTTTTTTTTTTTTTTTTTTGACAATTATTTAGTTTTCAAACTTATAGATATTTTATTATTAGAAAAAAGTATAACTATAACAGAAACCGGATAAGAAAGTTTTTAAATACATAAAGAGATTAAGATTACTTTACTGCGAAAATGTGTGTTTCCTCTTCTTTTCTTTTCTTTTGCTTTCCTTGTTTTATTTATTTATTTTTTTTATTTACATATTTGTTTATTTTTTGAACTTAACTTTCTCAATTAAAGTGCATCACTAATTTCGAACCTTTTATTTGAAGGGCCAGAGGGAAAAAAGATGAAAGTCACTTTTTTGTCAATTTTGTGATATTAGAGTTATCTAGGGGTTATGAAGGAGTAATATCATCTGGTAGAACAACAAGGGGGGAAAAGATTAGAATCGACCGAAATGTGCATGAAAACTCAAAAAACTACATAAGGAGCTACGAGAAATCAAACTTTGTTCTTCGTTTTTCTCGAAATCGCTTTTTGGTCACTTTCATCTTTTTCCCCTGGCCCTTCATTTATTAAGTACATTGCAAGTCCCTCTCGTTTAAGAAAAATCTAAAGTTTTTTACATTATGAAAACAAGGTTACTAAAATAAATTCAGACGCTTTATATAATGAAAGAATGAAAATATCTTGAACTTTTAAAAACTATTTATACATATATCACATTAAGAGCCGTTTTTTTTAAGAATCAGGCAGTCAAAAAACTCGACATTTTTGATTTTGCTGAAAATTTCAGAATATAATCTTTATTTAAAATCATTAAACACGTGTTTTTTTATTTTTGCAAAAAAAATTTTTTTCTTTCCGTTTTGGGAGGTCAAAGTTGGACTTTGCTCTTTTTTTCAGTAAAAACATGCCAACTTAGATAAGCCAATACTTTTTGCTTTAGCAGTGAACCGTGGAACTGACAATTATTTTGTGTTCTACAATACCCCCACTAAGTGTAAGTACCGAAATATTTGTGGACGACTCTTACCGCAAAGGTCAGAGGTCACTCAAAGTTGTACGAAAAAAAGTTTTTTTATGCAACTTTGACCGACCAAATCTTATAGTGGAAACAGTGAAACACTGTAGTGTTATATATCAGTAAATACCCACTAAAGAGCACTATCCAAAAACATGAAGATATGTGTTGTTGATATTTTGCACATTGAAATATTTGACTCTGAAATTGAAGAAATTGCAAAATTACCTGACTTTGAGGGTCATTATCTTCTTGCAGCATGAGTGAAGAAATATAAAACTAGCTGGAGTAGAAGCCTTTTTTGTCCCAGAAACACAATCAGTTAACAAACCTATGGCTACTCTTTCAGTTTTTGCATAATTCGGCTCTAAACTTTGCAAAATGAGTGTTTTTGGCGTTAAGAACAATTACCTGTTTTAAAATAGGTATTGCTATTATTTGTAGTACTATTATA
>JAXGGA010010108.1:0-48438 GCA_038373865.1 Uloborus plumipes
CGCATTTTCCTTTTATTTAATTAAAATACCTTGAAGTAACTCAGTTCATTTTAAAGTAGAGCAAAAACACCAATCATGAAAGGGCATAAGATCCTCTCCATTCTTATGAATTATTTATTTTACTTGTTTCCCAAGTCAAAATAAATTACAAAAGCAGAGCTTAATTAAATAGTCGAAATATCTAAATAAATTAGCATATGTACATACTTTTCGAATACATTTTGTGTAATTAAGTAACAAATGCGTCTACAGATAATGAAGTAGAGGGGAGTTTTGGGGTGAATAACAATGGCATATGCCTGATGAAAGAATTACGTTTTCATCCGTTTTGTGGAAACAATGTGAAATGGATATTAGATAAACTTGTTTTTAAAAAGAAGAGAAAAGAAGGAAAGTTTTAGAAGAAAATAAATAACTAAACAGCTCACATTTTTTTTGAAAAAAAATTCAAATTGCATTTGATGAAGTTTTCATCAAGCACAAAATGTTTCCGATCATTTGTTTTCAGTAGAAATTAGTCATGACAAATGAGTTTTAACAGTGGTTGAAACAGAATTTTTCAAAAGTGACAAATTTGAGATTTAGATAAATTATGCTTCAGGTTACAAAAAAAAAAAAAAAAAAAAATCTGTTTTAATTTCAAAGAATTTTTAATAAATACTACTTTCTTAGGTTTTCGTAGTGGTTTTGTTAGTTATTATTGGTATAAATTATATCAAGGCTTTCTTTCAAAATAAGAACTAACAATTTAATAATAAATTAAAAAAATAAATAAATAACGGATTAAAATGGTAACGAAAAAGAAATAAAATAAAATAAAACCCCCTCTAAAGAAGTGTTTTGCAATGATATTATAAACTGACAGTAGTGATTTCTTGTTTGTTTAGCAGCAGTCTTAACTTCTACAAATAACCACAAATAACTTCTACAAATAACCACAAAACTTCGATAATGGAATGTCTGACAATTAAATGGGATAAGAGCTATGTTTTTCTTGGGCTCAGAACCTTCATACGACAATGTTGCAAGAGCTTAAGAAATCAAACATTCTTCAAATACTCAAGACTTTTGGAAAATAAATTAGTAATTAAATAGAATGTAGAGTTTGATACATGATCAAACATTTGAAAGTCGTGTATAAACTGAAGAGAGTGTATGTCAAAAAGTATTGTTCCTTTGGGTAAGACAAGCTTTCTGAAAACAGAAATACATTAGATTCGTGTAAAAAAGCAGATTTTTTAAAAAAAGAAAAACACTGCCGAAAATAAAGATTGAGTTAATCTTAACTTCCAAGAGCAAGTTTTGCATTCAAAGATGAGTAAATTTTAAAACGATTATAATACACTGAAGTGACAAAAGTCATGGGATAGCAATATGCAAATTTTCAGATGGCAGTAGCATCGCATAGAACAGGTATAAATGCGCAGTGCTTTTACAGAGCTTTCATTTCTGTTCAAGTTATTCATGTGAAGAGGTTTTAACGTGATGATGACCGCACGACGTGAATTAACAGACTTTGAACGCGGAATGTTAGTTGGAGCTAGACGCATGGGTCATGCCATTTCGGAAATCGTTAGAGAATTCAACATTCCCAGATCCACTGTGTCAAGAGTGTGCCGAGAGTATGAAATTTCAGGCATAACATCCCACCATGGACAGCGCAGTGGTCGACCGCCTGCACTTAAAGATCGAGACCGGCGACGTCTGCAAAGAGTCGTAAATTCTAACAGACAAGCAACACTGCGTCAAATCACCGTAGAAATCAATGTGGGACGTACAATGGACGTGCCTGCTAGAACTGTGCGGAGAAATTTGGATTTCTTGGGCTATTCCAGCAGAAGACCGACTCGAGTGCCTTTACTGACAGAACGACATCGCTTGCAGCGACTCTCGTGGGCACGTGAGCATATCGGTTGGTCCCAAGATGAATGGAAAACCGTGGCCTGGTCCGATGAGTCACGATTTCAGCTGGTAAGAGCCGATGGTAGGGTTCGAGTGTGGCGCAGACCCCACGAAGCCATGGACCCAAACTGTCAGCAAGGCACTGTTCAAGCTGGTGGTAGCTCCGTAATGGTGTGGGCTGTTTTTTCATGGCATGGACTTGGTCCTCTAGTGCGACTGGACCGAACATTGACTGGAAATGCTTATGTGCAGCTACTTGGAGATCACTTGCAGCCATTCATGGACTTCATGTACCCAAACAACGATGGGATTTTTATGGATGACAATGCGCCATGTCACCGGGCCACAACTGTTCGCAATTGGTTTGAAGAAAATTCTGGACAATTCCAACGAATGATTTGGCCACCTAGATCGCCCGACATGAATCCCATTGAGCATTTATGGGACACCATCGAGAGGTCTGTTCGTGCCCAAAATCCTGCCCCATCAACGCTTTCACAATTATGGACGTCTATCGAGACAGCATGGCTCAATATTCCTGCAGAAGACTTCCAACGACTTGTTGAGTCCATGCCACGTCGAGTTGTTGCACTTCGCCGGGCAAAAGGAGGGCCGACACGATATTAAGAGGTATCCCATGACATTTGTCACTTCAGTGTATAAGGAACCAACTTTGAATAATACTTATTCGTAACTTCTTTTCAAGTCCCTCTAAATGGTTTACGTTACTGTCATTCTACATTTACGATAACTGAGGGAAATCAAATATATGCAAGGGCTGTTATGCTTCAGCGATACTCCCGCGAGCAAAAACTGGTTTCTGGTGCTACCAACTTCTTGAAAACTGACTTATATCACTGTCCTTCTCACCCGAGCAATTTTTGTGCGCTCCTAGTGAGTTCCATTTTAATATTTCTTTGTGCGGTTGGTACATTTTTTGAGGAAATAAAAGAAAAAGTGAACTTGCATTTAATTCAATATGTAAAATTTTTGACTTACTTATCATTCCAACACAAACTTCACATTTTCCTATTGGTCACTGTTTACGTGAACACAGCATGATGACCCCCTTAAGTCCTGTTTGTAGCCTCATCGTGGCAAGGGGGTGTTCCTGGGAGGAGTGAGTGATGTACGTACTCCTGGTAGAGTCACCCAAGACGTGAAGATCACTCTATTTTTTCAAGCTAATACTAACAGGCATGAAGCCAAGACAATCTTCTACCCCTGGGTGCTTCATTCTCCGGATAACAGAAGCTGCATTTTCCTCCTATGAATCAGCCGCAGTTCTATTCAACATCTCAAGAACTGGGTCTACATAGGAGATAAAACCAGCCTACTGCCCTAAGTGCCATCATGACCAGGCTTCACCTTAATATATCTTGGACTGTTTGGGTTTGAACTGAGAGGATATCCATACTATTCCCCTTTTGGTATCGGATTTCATTAATGTCAACGGATTCGTTGATCTGGTCTGACTCCGTCGAACCAGATGGGGGTTAGAAATAACAACCACAAGACAGCATGATGTTCATGTGTATTTTATAACTCATAATTACGGCATTTTTTTCTCTCTCTAATTCGTGTATTTCTCTACAGTGCAGAGTTGAAATGATTTTAAGCGATATTTTCTGCAATGGATTTTATGCCACTATCTTCCAACTATTTTCAAACAAATTAAACAAATGAGCAAAACAAAAGGAGCATAAAGCGATAAAAGTTCCATAACCTAGTTTCAGGAACGCAAAGAACACCTTAGGAGATATAAGAACTAAATCTATAAAATAAACTAAGATTTTCCGTTTGGATTGAACATATCTTGACCAGACTTGAAACCCTTAGGGTAGGCATAGCAATAACTATTGCATACAGGTGTCCAGAAATATAAGGAATCATTTTAAGTTCAGTCACTGTAGCTTGAGCATATTTATGGCTGTCTTGAATATTTTAGGGTACAGACAGGATCAAGTATTGCATACCGATGTTTCAGGAATACAAGAAGCACCTTATGTTCAGTCACTTTTGCTTCAGCCTACTTTGGACTGTGTTGTAATTTTTAGTGTACAAACAGCAAAGAACTGTTGCATACAAGTGTTTCTGGCATTAAAGGAACACTTAATTAGATACAAAAATTTTACTTGTAAAAAAAAACCTATGTCTACTTAGTTTTGCTTGAGCATATCTTGAGCCGCCTTAAGATTTTTAGGTTAGGTCTGAGAATAAAATCCCTTCTAAATGCTTTATATTCGACCACGTCCGTTGAAGCAGATTGGCAGATTGCTAAAACTTCATGAACAACGGGAGAGAAAAATAGAAATATACGTATAGAAATATTACATTAATAGAAACGTTTATGTTCCGTGCTCTACTCAGACATACCTTTAAAAAATCCGTTCAGTAATAAAACAATGTCGGAATAAACTAGTTGGAAAGAAAATAACTCTTACAATGTAAAGAACAGGTTGAAAAAACTGGCGAATTTTTCGCTTTGGAGGGATCAAATATTTATAAAACAGCACATTTGGCGATAAAACTCTGCCAAAAGAAAACAGAGCTTCAAAACCCCTGAGTATTTGTGGATCGTGACCACGTGTGTGGTACTTAAGGCAGTAAGAGGTTTCTTCTTATCCTCAGAAAGTAGAATAAAAAATTCAAGAATAAATGAAACGCGTGGAGGTAACTGGAAAAAGTTTATGCATTCCGAAAGTTCTGAATTTTGAAAGATCATTTTTAATGGTTCCGATATTTTCTGAAATGAATTGCTTATGCACAATTGAAGGAGAATATGTTCTCAAATTTTTATTTATGTGGGTAATCTTGTAATATTAGTGGGTAATATTTCAGAAGTGCTTCCCACCTCATGTTTCAAATGCGTGTTTCTGAATCATATCAGTTCAAGAGTGGAGAGAAAATAACCTTCTTTAGAAAAGAAAATTTAATGAATTAGAGCCTGGGTTGTATACAGTCATACCTGTCTATCTCGAGTTTCACGGAATAGAGGAAAAATTCGATACGGAGGTTTCGAGATACAGAGGTTGTGATAAAATTTACAAAAATAAGCAATTGGAACGAAGTTAAGTATTTAATACATTGTTTTGCATTGATATTGTTGAATATTTTACTGTACGACATGTTGCGAGTTTACGTATTACTAATTGTGATGACTATATCGGTAGCAAGTTAATGCATACCTTTCAGTACGAACATAGTCTTTGAATGATTGTGCAGAAGATGATTTTTCTCTCCAAGCTATACCATTCATAAAGGTGGCTGCAGATGAAATTCAAAAATGAGATCCATGAAAAGAGATATAGAGGTTTTCGAGAAAAATCATTCGATATAAACATGAGAAAAAACATTCAGTTTATTGTGTAAAAGCAGGAAAATTGAAAAATGTCGATATAGAGAGGTTCTCGAGATAAGCAGGTTCGAGATAAACAGGTTATACTGTATTCGGAGTCGCGGAGTTGCAGTCGGGGTCATTTTGGGGTAAGGGAGTCGGAAGTATAAAGCTTCAAAATTCTAAGCGTCGGAGTGGGAGCAGTGGTTGGAAAAACTACATATTTTTTGTAGCGAACTACAACTACAACTACTTTCTTATAAATGTAGTTAACTACAGCTACAACTACTTTTTTTTTAATGTAGCGCGCTACACTACTTTTGAAAAGTAGTCGCTACTTCGCTACTTTTCAAAAACATATGAGAAAAAAAATTGAATTTTCATTGTAGGAATTTAATTTTGAGTTTCAAGGGGGTTGGCAAGGGCGTAGCTAGGGGGGTGCAGCTGCACCCCCTAGATCAGAGTCAATGGGAGGTCACTGTGACCTCCCATTTTATTTATTTTTTTGACAAACGATTTTGTCCCCTTTCCTGCTTTTCATTGTAACATGCTGATGCAGACAAATAAGTTCGTATTTTATTACTCGGTGAAATTTGGAATTTCATTCGGTCATTGAGAGTCTCCCCCCCCCCCTTCGCCTCCTCTCCCACCAATAAGTTTTAAGTCCTTGGCGCCACATCAGAAAATCAGCTTCATTCTTTACCTAACACGGATCCTTGTACCAAACCCAAATTTGTCTTTTAGCATGAAAACAACTTTTTTAATCTGAGTATGCGAAGAATAAAAATTTTAGGGTGAAATATTATAAGTAAGCTTGCCTGTTTTTGAGGAGAAAATTTTTAATTTACCGAATGAAACTCAGAACTTTACTGAATGATTAAAAAAATGCATTCTTATCTATGTCTACCAAAAGAGACGTGAGGCATCACAAAAATGAATAAATTAATTAATTAAAGAAAAAAAATAAAATAAAATGAAGTTCAGCCTTGCAATACTGTCTCACTGTTTTCAAATTTCATCAGCCAATTTGTATCGGATAAGAACTTTTTGGGAGGTCACAGTGACCTCCTATTGGGGTGCCACTGCTTGCACCCCCCTAACGTGAGTCCTGGCTACGCCCTTGGGGAGTTGGGTCTCGGTCTGAACACCATCCCTATTAATACGCCACCGATAAAATGAAATGAAAACGTTTTTCCAATTGTGTCAAATGATGTCAAAAATATTTAATAGTTGATTTTTATTATTTTAATATTTTTCAATACTCCGTCACTAAAGAAGCAAAACTAAAGAAATATGAAAAACATACTAAACAGTACTAGTATTCATTATGAAATATTAATAAATAAGCTATCTGAAGTGTGAAACATAACTAAAAATGCTTAACTTACTTCAATATGCAGTTTTAAATTGTATGCGGATGACTTAGAAACAGAAAGTTTTTTGTTCAAAGTGCAAAGTTTGCACGAAAATCATTTCAATAACTGTGAAGTATTTATTATACGCCGGCCAGGGCAGCTCGATATTGTCATCTTCTATCAAATTTGTATCCTCTTCTATTAAAATTGCTGCCATATTTGGTGGACATTGGAACAATAATCCAATTGAGCATTGAGCGCTAAAGCATTCATTTACTTGACATTCTCGGTTGCTATAAAACACTAACACTCAGTTATCGCTCATTCATAAATTTTCCTTCCTCAGCCATACACTATATTCAATGCAAATATTGGCGGAATATGAAAATAGTGACGCCAAAGAAACCAATGCCGTCTAACATATAGAACTTATGGCGTCAAAATGATATGCCTGAAGTCAGCTCGAATTTGTATGATTCATTTTTCTCACTGCTTTCGCAAAGGAAATCGTGTACGATATGCGCCAGTCAGACGCGATTGAATCTTTTTTTTTTCTGTGTTTTTTTTTTTTTTTTTTTGCTCCATTAGAAAGTAGTTTTATGAAATCGCTACAAACTACAACATTTTTGTATCGCGCTACTCACTACACTACTTTTTTTAAAAAGTAGTGCGCTACACTACAAACTACTAAAAAATGTAGCTACTACAGTAGTTTCGCTACTTGTAGCGCGCTACTTCCGACCACTGAGTGGGAGTCAGTCATGTTCTCTCTAATTTCGGCAACTGCGCCAGGACCGCAGGGTCGAAATAGGACTCGAACTAATTTTGGGGTATTGGCAGTAGCGAACTTAAGGGGTACAGCGCCAGTGGTGATGAACTAAAGAAATTGCACCCCCGTCCCTCAAGGTCGAGTGAATAGGAGGTCGCTGTGACTTTACAAAACAATTCCTTTTTCAGAAAACTGTGATTGTTCGGCTGATTTAAAGACAATATTGCAACTTTGATATTCTTTTTTCTTTCTTAAAGTATCTTTACGGATGTCCAATGTTACTCCTCATTAGATGTTTCGTTTTCCCCTCTATCGCTTATTCTTACGAGTTTTTCTTTCTAAAAAATATGATAAAAAAATATATCCCTCAACTTTTTTTAAATCGGTCAAAATGGCGATCCCCTTGCTACTTTTCTTTTATGATAATCGGAATTTTTGTTACATTTTGTTTAAAAATATAACAACATAGTGTAACTTTCTGTACTGTATTGTACCTTATCCACGTGCATATTGTATAACCAGTAACCACTCCAATTGAATTAATGACAGGCTGTTTACATAAAACGTTACATCTCGGTAATTTTTAAAAGTCTGAACTACCTATGGTCCCTATTAGCTCTGAATTACACACATGCAACATTGTACTTTGATAAAATACTGTGTTACATAACTATTTCTATGTGTAATCTATCATAGCATTGGAATTGCTTGCAGAGAAGCTAATTCTAGCAGAGTATTAAATGAAAAGACAAAATCTAAAAACTAAATAAATAAATAATCGCTTTTGTGGTTCATGAAAAGTTTATTCATAAGTGAAACCATTCCCTTCTTGCACAGAAATCATCAGTTCAGCAAATTTATTTAAACTAGCTGCCAGGGCAGCTAGATTAGCTTCCTGCGGCATGTTGATGCATAACGTCCCCCCTCTCTAACTTTTACCTCATTCTGAAGTTTTATTTGATATAATTTAATGTTCATTCGATTTCAAGACGTACCACGAACGTGGCCCGGCGTTGCACGGGCACTTCGTGCCCTGAAAGTAGTGAGGAAAATGTCAAGAAACTACTCCCCGCCAAGGCGGCTCGCTAACAGGCGCTTCACGCCTTTACTTTTTTCCTGTATAAAAAAAATCATTCGAATTATTGAGATGCTTCGCGCCTTCAAGATGATGAGGAAAGTTTCAGTAAGTTCAGCTCAGGCGCGGATCCAAAGTGGGGTCATGGGGATCATGACCCCCCCCCCCTTAACCGACCAAATATAGCAAAAAATTGCATTTTTGGGACTTATTTTACGAAAAAACTGCCAAACCACCCCATTTTTGCACAAAAATTGCACTTTGACCCCCCCTTTCCGAAAATGACCCCCTCCTTAACCAGAAGCTGGATCCGCCCTTGGTTCAGCTCGCTCAAAGGAGAAAAAGCAGACATTGATACTCAGTTTTTAATATAAGTAGATGGCTCTTCAACAAATGAATGTTTCAAAATATTACAAGTAGCTAGCGATAAAAATACTATGTAAGTCGCCCGCTTATGAGTTTCGTGTTTGATTTAGTTAAGCCTTTATTCAAAATTCTCATTTTATTTTTATTATTGTTTCATGGCATGGCAACCACGTTTTGCAATGCAAGAATGGATTTCATATTTAATCATTTATTAGGCTTAATCGCTTTAAACTTGACTACTTATTAATTGATATCTTCGCTAATTAAAATCGTATAATTATATAGATTGAAACTAATGAAGCTTGAAAAATTACCTATCTATCGGTACCTGGTTCGACTTTCAGTTCATTGGCGTTCAGGAGAAAGAAGCGTGACATAGAAAGATAGTTAGAAAGATAGTGAGAAAGATACTCAGTTTTTAATATAAGTAGATGATTTATTTTACGAGAAATACGGTCGTTAAGTAATTATTGTTGCCACAAAAGCGACAGATAACTATAACATTGTTTACTGCACCCATAATCAGTTTCATTGATGTCGCTTTCCTTTTCCGCCAGAAAAATACAAACACAGTCCCAAAATAACGGACAATGGCAGGGATTCATCAATCCTAATTAAAAGTTATTTATGTAATACTCAAAACTTGAACGTTCTCCTTTATTCCGAGAATGAAATGTGTTCCGTTTAATTTTTCTAATGGATTTTAAATTATTGTCATTCATTAAAGGGATAGATTAGCTGCATGATTAATGATTTCAATTCGTTCGATTTTTTGTTGTATGGAGGAAAGGGGGAGGGGGACATACAAGTGACTAATGTTTTCCTTAATTGAATTTTATTGTAAAAGTGTTTCTGTCATTAGTTTTTGACATCAATAATTTGTAAAACTATTTTTATACGAAGCTTCAAGTGATATTTCACATTGCAAATGTGTACATATATGTTAGTACTTTGTTATTAACGAACCGTTGAAACTTCAAATTTGAATTTAAAATAAAATTGAATTTGATATAAAATGGGCCAAGAACTTTAATCTAGATGCTACAATTGGCAGTTATATATATTTTTTAACATATTATTTTTATAATTATTATTTAATAAGCATACTTAATAAAGATTTATATTGTTGTATTGAATTATTTTTTAGCTTGATAGATAAATTACACAATTCTTAACACATAAATAGTTTGTATCATTCTTATCTTATAATATTATATTTTTTAATTAAAACCATTAACATAAAAAAATTGTTTTTGACGTTATAGGCTAATTTTTTTCTTAGTGTTGTTAATTCATAATTATCATTTTCCTGGGATACTATAAAAACAGATGTTTAAATTAATTTTTAGATTCATTTTCAGCTTATAGACTCCTTCAATATTAGCTAAACTAAAAGCATTTGTCCGAGCTAAGGCGATCCACCCCAAGCTTGTGCATAAAGACGGGGGAAAGTATTTTGGCAGTTTTTCGAAGACAGAAGTTCTTCCACGCAATCAAATTTTTTAAATCCATTTCAGTTATTTACTCATTAAGGCTTCGACTCGTGTCAAAATGATTGACCTGAGAACTTGCTGGGTGAGAATTTTTCGCACATCACCCATTTCCCCGAAAAAGATTTATTTATGATGAATTTGAATGAAACGCAGACAGTGTTGCTGCGTGAATGTACTGTCTGATCTTCTTGGGTAAAACCTTCCGCGTATTTACGCATGCGTCAGGTCTTCTCTGATCTTACGAAAAAAAGGGGTGTTAGGTAAGATAACAATAAGGGGAAGAATAATAAAAATACTTTTGAACCGTATCAAACAACGTAGAACGATGTTAATTTCAAATACATAGTTTAGTTAAATATGTCAAAAGGACAGCAAAAGTGCAAGTTTTAAATTGAAAATTCCAGAAAGTTATCACTTACAACCCATCACCCCTTTTTAAGTGAATTCTTCGCGAGTGCTATACACGGACGAACAGTATACAACGAGAAAGTCTTATACTTTGTAAAAACATTATTTCTGTACCTCAAAATCAGACTAACGAAGTAAATTTTCACAATTTTTAGGAGATGGCGAAAACGATTGTCGGATGCCTGCAGAGTATAAGACTCACGCTCTTTTAACGCTGCAAAATAATCGTGAAGATTTTTTTTTTGTAGAATAACGTTATCATTGGTCGATGCAGAATAAGATTCTACATACACTGGACCGTAATTAAGCAAAAATCGTTATTTTTGGACTTACGTTGTTTTGGTACCGAGGTAGAGTTTTTGTTTTTATTAAGGAATTTTCTATTAGTATAGTGAAGAGCAACCGTGAAAGAAACACACCTTAAATAATGAACTGCTTTTTTTATACTTTCATTTTATTAGTTATTTTTATTATTGTTTTATTTTAAATAAGGTTTTAACATTTTTTTCCTTAGATGAAATTGCCACCACTAACTTCCGGTAATAAAATTTCAAAAAAGACATAACTGGAAAATGTGCCTGTACATTGATTAGATGCGTTCACTTGTTACACGTCTTTTTGGGTATAAACACTCCAAAGATCTGACGTAAATCTATCAAAGCTCTTCTATAATTTCTTAAATTTATTTGCAAAAAGCAATCAAAACGTTGTCACTATCCTGTACCAAATGCAAGATTTTAATAATATTTTTCATTTCTGAAAAGGAACCTGTGCATAAATGCTGACACTGATCGAACTACCAAAACTGTTATTTATTTATTTATTTTTGTTATTACAGTTAAATTAACTTAAGATCATTTAGAGCATTTGAGATTTGTCCATGTGTAGCGCTTTATTTTATTGTGATGTTTGAGAAGTATTCATGTATTTTTTCTCTTTTGTTACAGGTGAGTGCTTCTTGTAATTTAAATATTTTGCATCACATTGTTTTATAAAAGCTTTGGTAAGTTATGTTTAATTATACATAAAATTGTATGATGTACAGAATAATACTTTTTGCAGTTGTAAAATACAAATAAAACCGGTTTATTTTTCCGCAGAAGCATGAGTGGAAAATGCGTAGTTACTTCATTAACATAGAATACCGCTCAAAGTACAAGAAAATATTTAACAGCTCGTTTCGGCATCATAACAACAGTCTTTTTCTCTAATTGGGAATCATAAATCCGAATAGAGATGGAGGTAGTAAACCTCTTATTGAAGTTGAAACTACCTTCACACACTAGCAGATGAATTTAAATTTAGTTTAAGAGAGAACAATAAACAGGGTGCTTACTAAAAGTGACGTAAAAAGTGTTTTGTCTGCCCTTTGTGAAAAAACCAAACAGAAGACATTCATCAATGACTTTTTCTTAAATATTGCAGATTAATTTAAAAGGGTTTCTTTTATTTTTATTAACTTTCGAAGGATGATATAGGGAATTAGGTTCGGATATCAGAGATATCTGTAAGAAAATACCGATTTCCTTCTGTTCTTTTAGTGGAAAAATGTTAGAAATAAATCCGATTATACGTTCAAAATTGTCTCGTTGACGAATTGTTTATATTTCCAGCTTCTTACGTACAAAATTTCGTGCCGATTAATGCAGTAATGTTAGCGCAATTACAAAAAAAAAAAAAAACGATCATGCACTTACAGACATACATGGACAAACACATTTTCCAAAAATAGCCAAAATGGATTCAGTGCACTTTAACACTTGTTACTCTGTGAAAATTCGAACATGTATTAGGACCCAAAACCTTTTTCTGTGTATTAATTAGATGTAGCAGAAAGTAAAAACAAATTAGCTTATAAAATACTAATATATTATAACTATATGTTTAATTAAAAATTAATGTAATAAATAAATGTATTTCCGTGTATTCACGCGTGCCTCAGGTCTTCTCTGATCTTACCGGAATAGGGGTGGTAGGTGAGATAACAATAAGGGGAAGAATAATAAGAAGTATCTTGAGCCATATCAAACAACGTAGAACGGTGCTAATTTCAAATACATAGTTTAGTTGAATATGTGAAAAGGATGGCAAAAATGCAAGTTTTAAATTGAAAACTTCAGAAAGTTCCCACTCACAACCCATCACTCTTTTTTAAGTGAAATGGTTCGCGAGCGCTAGGAGCGGTTTTCACGGACGGACAGTAATGTAATTATCTCTTTTCTTCCGAAGAAGTAAATAAATAAATAAAGAATTTCTACGATGCTGTCGAAAAAAAAAAGGAAGGTGCTAGCTCCAAACAAGAGTGGCAGTGGGAAAAAATGGTGATCTCGCCTTGGTTCAGGGGTTCATTTTACAGCATAATCAGCACGTATTAGTGTCAGAAGTATTTTGAGAGTTGCAACCTTGATTTTTACTAAAAAGTATATGCAGAAATATAGCAGCCCAATACAGCACTGCTTTCGACCCTTCACAAGAGTTTTAATGATATAGGTAAATTGTTCAAATACTTTGACCTTAAAACTTGTACTGAAAAAATATTGGACTTCGAAATTGGAGTCTGATGCATCTAATGCTTGAAATTTTCCGATTGAATTTAAATTGCATGCCAAAGGCTCAGAAGCTCGAATTCGGAGATACATCAATATCTTCGTGTCTTCCAACTGGTAACTTAAATACATTAAAATTTACATATACTTTAAATTGTACGACGAATCAATCTCCGAAAGCTCAACTATTTAAAACAAGTTTTATATGCGGATAAAAAGTCTTCCATACCTGAAACATGACTCCGAATTTATTCCGTTAATGGATTTTAATGTAACAAACGGAAAGTCTTTTCTTGCTTATTTCAGAGTAAGTGCGTAGTAATATTAAATGAACTTTTTGGCTCATCGTTCTAATACGCTTTTATTAATTTTACTAGTGCGTTTGCTTGTATTTATGTATGTATGTAACTCTGAAGAAAAAATAAAATTTACGTTCTTTACAAATATAAAAGTATATATTTTATACTTTTATTAATACTGAATACTAAACGATTATTACCTATATTACATGCTGATGTGCTTTAGTGTTTCAGTTGTTTGTAACTCTGAGTAATAGATAACATTCACATTCTTTGCAAATAGAAAAGTAATATATTTAATATTATTATTATTACTAAAGGCTAAAGTATATTACGTGTTGATGCACTTTTAGTGCATGTAAACTAAGTGGATATTCAATAGTTTTGAAACTTCTTTACAGTTTGATTTACTCTAAAAGCGTATTTTTTAGTTTTTTAAACTATAATTACGATTATTTTAATGCAAAGCTTATTTGAATTTGCTACGCGATGAGTCAGTTGCAATAAAAACAGGTCTTTGTTCTAAACTAAAATATGCAGTACATTATTCACATAGATCTAAAAATTAAAATCATGAAATTTTCTTGAATATATTCCAAATTCAATATAATTCAGTTGTAGTCTTCCTTTAGATGCTATTGTCTATTGCATATTTCAGGATATGGATACGTCCTTCTAAAAATTAATTACATATTTTAAAACAATTATGTCAAGAAAGTTTTTGGTACATGGAATTGACCAAAATTCATTTTGAGGGTATTCATATGTAATAAAAAAAGATTCTAATAAACGCTAAAGGTTTTCACACCACTAAATTTTCTTAAAAGTTACTTTAAAGAAATAATATTAATAAAATCTTAAAATGAATGGACTATGATATACTCAGTGACATTGACATTAATTTGCTTCAAATCGTTCAAGAGCTTGAGAAACAAAACATTAAAAGTGACTTCTGTTTTTTCCCCATTAAGGCCACGGTAGCCTCATAGGTAATGCGTCGAATTCGTAACTGGGGTACCTGGA
This sequence comes from Uloborus plumipes, assembly GCA_038373865.1. Taxonomy (NCBI): domain Eukaryota; kingdom Metazoa; phylum Arthropoda; class Arachnida; order Araneae; family Uloboridae; genus Uloborus; species Uloborus plumipes. Next base: position 14,574 of record JAXGGA010010108.1, read on the forward strand.
CTCGATGCCAGCCAGTCGAAGATCCTCCGTGTTTGATAGTGATGGCTGAGGCACGCTACGTTTGTTCGAGGTCACAAAGTCTTCCGGGCTCAAAGGCGGATCCAGAAACTTTTCAAGGGGGGGGGGGCAATTGATTTTTTTACCCTCATATATATATATATAAAAGCACATATCCCCCCCTCCAAAAAAAGAAGCATAAAAACAAACATACGTGTGTGTCCGTGTTGATGGGTCTTTTTCTTTTTGCCGATCTCTCCCAACCTTTTTTTTTTTTTCTAATGCTATTGCTTTCTGTGTTTTTTAAAAATATTTTTAGAAGAATGACCTTTGTAGGGGATGCATTTAACTCTTTTAAATGAAGCTGGGTAGAATATCCTTAATTTTAGGGGGTGGGGGGCTTCTCCCCCGGGAATTTTTTCAAAAAATAGACACAAAATTCTGCATTACGAGGCCTTATATGAAAATTGAGACTGCAGAAATATGAAAATAAAGTAATCAAACAACACATTTTAAATGTTATGCCTTTTGCAAATTAAGATCAATGAAAATATAAAAAAAATATGGACCGACAAATCCTTGACATTAATCTGCAGAGATAAAGAACGAGGAGAGAGAAAAAAATAAACACACATCATCACTTGCTTACATCGATTTTCAGTATAGTTACTGTTGTTTATATTAGTAGTAATATTATTGTATTGGGCATACATTCAAAGGCGCCCGGAATTGCGACATCCTTTTTTGGAAAATTTTGGCTGATGAGTAAACAAATTTCTACACAGTAGTAAAGTATTTGATTAAAAAATATATTTTCCTAGTATGCGGGTGACTGGGAGTTTCAATCAGCAAATTCAGAAATTTTCCTCTTTGAATAGTTCAAGATTGCATGCATTACCCTGCATACCCATGCATTACCCTGCATGCATTACCCTTGATTGCATCCCCTGCATGCATTACACTAAAATACTAAACGGAATTGTACTTACCATTAGTCTTTTGTCTGTTTGAGGGCGATTCAATGGATAATAACGGTGATTCAGTTGATAAAAGTGGCTCAGGTTCAGTTGATATTGATGATTTGCTACATTTTCCGTGTTTTAAGCCACCTCTCCACAGTTACAAAATCGCATAAACAAGAAAGTGTAATAAGCGAACTAGGAGCGTTGCTCAGTGCTACTGACTCCAAAAGGAGACTAAAAGACCACATGGAATCGTGCTTATTTTCGTTACGTCATATAGACGGCGTCCCTCCATATGATGACGGGCGTCAAGAAATCGGCGACTCGGAATGCATGCATTCGAAGGCGAACCTTCTTCTTTTATCATTTGCATTTCTGCCTGTTGAGACTTAATTTATCGGCGCTGTCTTGAAAATGGTACCAAATTTCAGTCCCACAGGAACAGAAAAAAAATATTATAAAAAACTCATTCCTAGAAAGGTAGAAAATAACTTATTTTTTTACATTTTTGGTAAGTGCCTGTTTCTTTTTCTTTTTTTTTCCCTTTTCCCTTTTTTCTTTTTCTCTTTTCTTTTCTTTTTTTTGTCTCAAGGGGGGGGGGCGATTGCCCCCATCGCCCCCCCCCTTGTATCCGCGCTTGTCTGGGCTCTCATTCCAAATCAATACATTTCGGCATCAGGGGTTGCATCAGGGCTTTTATTCATTGATCTTTCAGTTTAGTTGAAACGAACTGAACGTGACAATGAAAACATCAAGAAGTTACTAAATATTTTTTTGGAAAAAAATTAAGTTTCACTGAAAAGTAAATGAACGTTTTTATTTTGAATTCATTGATATCCTAAGACTATTTAAAATAAATATTCCAAACACGACAATAAATTGCGTTCAATTATTTTCATTCATTGACTTTTTAGTTTACGAAAAATAATACCGGAACTAAGAAAAATGAAATATCGAATCGTCTGGAAGCTACACCTGCGGGGTAGCACGGGCAATAAAGAAGTAATAATTTTGTGCTCATCTAGAGATTTCCACGTGCATGACGTTTAATATAAAACCTTATTACGCAATTTCATCGTTTAAATGTCATTAATAAATTTTCTGAAGTATTTACACTGACCACTCGGCCATTTCACAAATCTGATACCTCCTAACTTGATAAAGAGGGTTTCATCGAAAGGGTTTTATAAGTTGCTCAAAGAAATTGGAAAAAAAAAATGCGATGCTGCTCGACTTAGGTATTACGAACATGAAGTAGAAATTATCCTTGATTTTTGTTATAAAATTTATAATATTGTGTGTAATTTCTAAGTTAATTTGTGCAAGTTTAGTACTTAAATTTCATATTGGTTTTTCACACATAAAAAAATAGGCATATTTTTAAGGTACTTTGTTAAGAAAATTAAGCAGTCTGAAGTTCAAGTGTTTCATTTTGTTTAATTAGTGTAAAAAAGTTTACATTGATTAAAAAGTAAGTAAAGGAAGTGAATACTTTAATAAAAAGATCAGTTGAAAAAATAATAAACATATGAATAAAGTAACTCAATGAAATGAATGAACAAGTATATGACTCTACGGGTTTTACGAGAGACACACTTTTATGACCGCCATATTCTTTCTTGCAATTCAAAAAAAACTCGTGACTTGGAAAAACACAGGAATTTCTCAAATTCCGATTGTAAAACAATTGCATCGGCGAGACCAATAAAAACGAAACAAAGCATTCCACTAGACATTCTGACTGAAACCAGTTTAGCTGTAATTCTGCGGAAGCGAATTTCCTTCTATTTTCGGATTCGCCAGCAATGACCTTATAGCCACAGATGATGTTTGCTCTACAAACACAAGACTTTTGCACCGGTGTTTATTAGCTTAAAGCAGCAATCTTATTACACACTAGTAGCTTGGTGGGATTGCAGTGTTCTCATTTTGCGTTGGAAGTGTTTAGATGTGATGGTAAAGTAATATTTTGGAAAAAGTGTTTCATTTTTTTTATTATTGATGAGCTTTTTACCCTCAGCAATGTGGCAGTTATTACTCTCTGATGAAATTAAGGATGGGAAAATCCTGCTTTTATAATATGATATTGCAGTAAGCCTCGATCTATCAGTTTTTGCAAAGATTTTCCGTTTTGTTAATCTGTGGATTAATCAACCTTTATAGGAACTCTAAGGATTATTATTACACAAGATTTGTTTTGTGTGTGACCTAGTAAAAAATAAACAATTCAGAAGAAGGACGATATCCCAACATGCGGAGCAATAATTGAAATATTTAAGTGCATAAAATATGCAACGTTACTGATAAGTTGGTAGTCAATTTGAGCAAGAAAAACTTATTGTCAAATGATAGAAAGCCGGCTGGAAATAGTTTAGACAGTTCTAAAATTGTAGTATGTTTAATAACTAAATAAATAAATCGAATAAATCGCAAGTTACAAAGCAACAGAAATTTTAAAATCTTGTTGCATTTGGCTAAAGATTTAAGTTTCTTCTAAGATAATTATTGCTACTTTTAATGAAGACGAATTTGAAGTTTTTCTTCTAAAAAAGATCTTTAAAAATACTTCAACTGTACAAACATATTAGTTACAGAGAATTTAAGATCAAAATTACTGTTTCGACTCTAGAGTTGGTAAACGATTTTTAAGTCTCCTTTTTAAACAATAGAAGGCTTTTAATAGCTAAATAAAAGCGCCATTGTGTTTGGATTGCACTTTGTTGTAAAAATCCAATTCTGAAGTGCTCGGGGATTAAGTATGAATCCAGCAGAATACTATACAGTGGAATAAGCTACCTTGAAACAGTTGCCCATTGTTCACGTTTAACATTGAAACGGGAAAAGAATGAAAACACTCAAGCATGTTTTTCTCCATAATCTATGTTTTGTGCTCAATTTTAATCAAGGTAAAATGCTGTTATTATATTTTGAATACTTGAATAACTTCAGACAAGAAGAAATTAGTCAATCTGGCTATAGAAAATATTTATAAATTAAATGAAATGCAATTGCGATTTTACTGAAAATTTCAGTTTTAAGGAATTTAAAAACATTTTTAAAATGTTAAATTTGGAAAATAGTTCAGTAGAATTTTTTTCCAAAATGTAACCCATTTTTTATTTTTTTAAATCTTGGCACTTAATTACAAATACTGGAATATTTGCAGTTATGCACTTGATCTGTTAATTGCACTGAGACAAAAAAATGACTTCGCCATGTTTTACTTTACTTTATATGGAAGACAGGATTGAACATACGTAAAAAATACGAACATTTATAAGGAAAAACTAAGTAAATAGATGTTTAGACTCAGTATAAATGAAAGAAGGATTATTTATGAAATTCAAAAGAGTTGAAACAATATGAAATCGTAAAGGTACAAGAGCAAATCCGAACCCTCGCCAGCTTCGTACGTAAACATAGAAGATATATCATCTGCGCTAAGGTGAATTAATTCGCCATTACCTTGTACCTTTCGCCGTAGCGAAATTTATGGTACCCGATGAAAGAAACTTACACCAGATATAGCCCGCACCCTCTACGAGCTAAGAAACAGGAAAATGTACCTGTTGTCATGGACTTTTTAAGGCTTATTGGCAGAGATGTTTTTGCTTGGCAGTAAAATAAGGATGGTTGTTTTTGCAGGTATTTTTAGCATTTCCTATTATCTTTAGAAGTTTGTATAAAGATTCTATGCAAAAAAAAAAGAGCATGAAACGTCAAAATTTACGTCACTTGTTGTTGTGAACTTTTAAGGCTTATTGGCAGAAATTCTATTCTTGAAAGTAAAATACTGATGGCTAATTACAGAAACTTTTTGTGTTTCTGTTATGTTTGGAAGTTTGTTTGAAGTTTATGTGTAACAAATACAGAACGTGAAATATAAAAATCCACGTTACTTGTTGTCGTGACTTTTAAGGCTTATTGGCAGAGATGTTTTCTCCTGACAGTGAAATAATGACGGCTGTTTTCACAGGTACTTTTTAGTATTTCTGTTACGTTAGTGACTTTGTTTAATTATATATGCATCAAATATATATCATGAAACATGAAAATCAAAGTCACTCGTTGGCCTGAGCTTTTTAAAACTTGTTGACAACTAAGTTTTTGCTTGACAGTAAAATAATGATGGCTATTTTACAGATATTTTTAAGAATTTTTGCTACATTTGGAAGTTTGTTTGACTGACAATTCTCGATGGCCTATCACGTCCATGTAACATGCAATTCTGGAGCTTCCGAACCGTAGGGGGATGAAAGATTATTTTGCCATATACAATTGTATGATAAAATATCATTTCCGACATAAAGTAGCTCTGACGAATCTCCGTACATTTTTGCTTGGAAACAAATGCCAGAATTTCAAATACGTCTGCTGCCATATTAACTGAAGCCTCTAATTATGCATTAAAGTTAACAAAAGTTCTTGTTCAAACATCATCTATAAATAAATATAAACAGAAAAAACTGAATGTTAACATGTATTCGTTTTTATGGATGATTTTTCGTTTGTGTATTTGCTTTCTTTCAAGCGTTCAATATTTATTTGATATAATGTCGTAAATATAAATCGAAGACTTTGACATATTTGCGTCGAATAATATATATTATCCTTCCGTTCATTTGGTATGTCTTCCAGAAAAAATAAAACCTTAGACGTATACTTCATAAAATGAAAAGTAATAGTATGTAAGAATTAAATATTCCGAAGACCAGAAGCTTACTAAAAAGAAAACACTGCTCAAATTTGTTCTAACTATATCAGATAAATATAAGTTTATTTATTTTAATAATTACCAAAGCCTAAACAAATGCAATAATTGTGCATATGTGGAATGGATTAAGATGCAAATAGGTAGTTAGCAAAAAGCCATTGTATAAATTACAAGGAAATACTATCGCCTTAATTATTTTGATTAACTGAATTAAAATTAGCATTATTTTAAGATCTTGCGAGAAGTTTTTTTTTTTTTCGAAAGTATTATTGCTCACATTGTAATGCTTTGCCTGAAAACAGTACTTTAAGTGCATTCAAACTTCTTTACAATTCCAATTACGATTGATGCTGGATTGTAAAGCTTACAATATTCATTTAACACTGAAGTAACGAAATGTAATCCAATGTTATTCTGAAATAGAGCTCATATTTTTCTTCATAACCTAAGAATGTTACCCGAGATTTATTGAGAATTGCTACGAAAGGATTTCTTCTCTCATGAATCATTTTCTTGACTTTTTAAAGCTATTTTTCAGAAGAAGTCTAGTAAAAAAAAGTTATTGTGCAATCCGTAGCTGTAATTGTTTTTCTCCCACTCGCAGTTCTAAAGCAGCGGAATTATACGTTTCAAAATCAGTAAAGTTTCAAAATTAGAGTAAGGAAACTTTTTCGATTACTGAGATTTCAAAACTAATTTCGGGCAGACATTTCAAGATTGCATTAAACAGTTATTACAACATTATTACCTTAAGCCAATCTAAACGGTGGACGGAGGATTAAGAATTATATAATGATGGACCATAAAAGAAGACATTAAAAGCAATGATGTGTTAATAAAGCATGGCATTGAAACAGTTTGAAAGAAAGAAATGCATCACTATTTGAAAAAGAAATGTATTTTTCTGGATAATATATGACGAAGTTTTCGAAATTCACCACATTGTGAAATTTCGAAGTTGGGGCTACAACTAAAGCCCCAAAAGACGATTTACAGGTATTTCAAGCATCACTCAGGGATCAGCTCTAAAAACAACAAGTATAATAAAAAAGCAAGGATATTATATAAGATGTACCCAACTAAAAGAAATATTGCCTTGAAGATATTCAAAACAGCTAGAAGCAAACAAAAAGACAAAATTATAAAGTTTTCAATAATTATCCTTTGAAGTAATTCAAGATAGAAAGGGAAAAAGAAAAGAAATATTGATTACCACGTCGCAAGTTAAGTTCATCCCAAAGTAGAAGCTAAATCAGTGAGGAATTGGATTTGGAAGAAGGTAAATAGTGCTCAACAGAGTGTTTTCATTGGTCGTAATAGACAGACAAAAGTTCAAAACAAATGATAGCTCAAATCGGCAACGTCAGAACGTAGTAGTTGTTCCCAAAGGTCTCTAGCAGTATCGTGCCAGGAAGTTACAACGCGAACGCAAGTATTGTATGTGAGTTCATATCCAAAGTGCTGTTACAGGCCATGGTACTAACTAGCACAATGAAAACTTATAAAAGTAACCCAGTTCGTCCGCTGCCGTTGAAGAGCAGGGGAACTCCAAGATTACCGCGTGTAGGAATGATAAACATGCCAGGTGTTTGTCCAATGCCTGAACAAAGTCCATCATCTTCACCTGTTCAAATAAAATTTCCGAAGTTGAAAACTTCTAAATCGGTCAGTATGACAGACAGCGGAAATGAGAGTGGTTCGTCAAGCCCCAGGGGGATAGTTCTGTTCCAATCTGCAGCTAAACTTCTGGCATGTTACATCCGGGTAAGTGCTTTACACTGTTAGTGCTACACTGTTAAAACTACTGGTTGCAGAAGGCACATTTAAGGGGGGGGGGGGTTAACTTGAATGACCCGAAGGGTTAAACTTGATTCTCTATGGCACCCTTTAAGGTGCCATTTGGCTAATCAATGTGCCATGAGTCACCCATGGTCTGTCATAAGACACCCATAAAGGTGCCACATGGAGCTGAATGGTACTTTCAAGGGTGCCATGGGGAGTCAAGTGGCACACCTCAGGGGGTGCTTCTTGTGCTACAACGTTTCACCCTTAAAGGTGCCTTGCACAACCTGTAGTTTAACAAACTAAAAACTTGTAAGAATGAAGGCTTTCACGGCCGGAGTAAATACTAGTTACGGATTCCGGGCTGTTGTGCCGTGGTCTGAATGGCTTTAATCCATACGTTTCGATCGCCATCAGGAATGGATTAAAGCCATTCAGACCACGGCACAACAGCCCGGAATCCGTAACTAGTATAAACTAAAAACTTGTTAATTTGATAGAGTTAATTCATTAATTCATTCGCGTGAAAACAGAAATTGCACTACAGCTTAAATACAATTATTTCAGTACATAGCCTATGAAGGCTCTTGTGACAGAAAAACTAACTCAACCAGCTTAAATACAGTTATATTTTTTATCCAATTTGCTAATTTGTTTTAAATTGCGTACGAAATATTATTATAAGTGCACTAGTTTCTTTTTTTAACTTTTTCGTAGATTCTTTACGCTTAATATTAACGTTTTGTGATTATAAACCAATTACTTTGATCTAGAATTTTTTTTTCTTTTTTTTTTTTTCGTAGTTTTTCGAAATTAAAAAAAAAAGCAGCATAAAATGGAATTTGTTTTTTTGTTTTTTTTTCAATAAATGACTTACATTTGGGCTTTACATCTTAAAATTACTGCAACCCATATAAACCAAAACTTTTCCTAAAATGTCATTTTTTAAGTAACTTTTTCACTACTTATTCTGAACTTACGCGTACTGTCTGATTTTCATTGGTAAAACCTTCCGCGTATCTACGCATGCGTCAGGTCTTCTCTGATCTTACCTAAATAGGGGTGATATGTAAGATAACAATAAAGGGAAGAATAATAAGAATCATTTTGAGCCGTATCAAACAACATAGGACGACGCTGATCTCAAATACGTAGTTTGGTTTCATATCAAAAGGATAGTAAATGCATTAAAAACTTCGGAAGAAAGTTCCCACTCACAACACATCACCCTTTTTAGCCTACTTTCCCGTTAAAAATAAAAGAAAGACGAAAAAAGTATTAAAAGTAGCTTAATGCATCTAAAAATATCGCCGAGTCCAAAAAATATCGCCAAGTTAAAAAAATAAAAAGGTAAAATGAACATCGAAAAATTAAAAATTTGAAAGTAGGGTATTGAGATGGTAAATTTGTGCGTCGGTCGGTCTGTCTGTCCCCCCCCCCCCCCCAAATAACTTTTGAATGAACATTCCGATTTGGACAAACTTTTTTTTGTTGGAAAGATCTCGGCGAGTACAGCTCATTCCCATATCTGATTTTTCGATTTGAACAATTTTTGGTTCAACTTTGAACCGTTCAAACAACCTATCCCGCGATGTTAACTTTTGAGTGAACAATCCGATTTGAACAAACTTTTTTTCGTTCGAAATATCTCATCAAGAATACTTCATTCCCGTATCTACATTTCCGATTTGAACAAATTTTCGTTCAACATTGAAAATTTTAAGCAACCTTTTCCCACCTAATAACTTTTGAGTGAACCGTCCGAATGGAATAAACTTTTTTTTGTTTGAAAGATCTCGGAGAGACTTTCCCATACATTCCAATATTTCGCTTTTTGATTCAAACCATTTTTCGTTCAATAGTGAACCGTTCAGAAAAAAAAATTTACATTAGCGTCTACGGGGAATTTAAGTTGAATGTTGATCCTGAACTTAAAGTCGGATTTCCTTCAAACTAACTTTGTAAGAAAATGGTTTTGATAAATAATGTTTGTAAAGTACTTTTCTAAGTAATCTTCTGTGAGGACTCTGATTCCGACTCCGACTCCGCGAACATGGCGGAAATGCAGGCTCAGAAAAAAAATGACTGAACTGTGCAGACGATTTTTTGTTTATTCATTCATTTGTTTTATTTTATTTATTATTATTATTATTATTATTATTTATTATTTTTTTTGTAGACGATTTTTTTTGTAACAAAAATTTTTCATTCACGAGAACATTTTATTCTTTATTTATATTTAACAACTGGCAACGGATTAAAAGTGAAATTCCGAGACATTTTATTAACGGACGATTTCTTTTTCTTTCTTTTTTTCTTTCTTTGATAAAATGTGTTTTGATGCTCTTTGTACTTTTATTTATTTATTTATTTTTTTATTATTATTATTATTATTATTTTTTTTTTTTTGAAAACGATGGAAGATTTTTTCTACGGAGGAACTGTAACAGTTACACTCTTTAAAAGGTGCGACAAAACTTTATTTATTCGTTAATTACTTTTTACGTGTCTATTTCATCTGATGAGAGGGGCATATTTTGCTTTTCGAAATCAACGCTAAGTGCTAAAAAGGTATGTTTGACATGATTTTCAGTCTCAGATAATCAAGAGAATAATGATCAGATGCGAGAATGCCGATGTCGATGTACGGGAAAGTAGGCTCGTTTAGTTCTTGACAGAACTTCTTGTTTTTAAGTGAAATGGTTCACGAGTGCTAGGCGCGGCTTTTACGGACAACAGTACATATATGCGCATTTAGCGCTAAATAGGAGCGAGTCCATTTCACTGTAATCCACTTTAACTCATAGCAGTTAGTTATCAAAATCTACCACATTCATTGCTAAAGTAGAACTCCTATAAATAACAATGACTGATTTTTTGGAATTTAAGAAAACTCCAAAGTAATTCAAATTTAAATTTCGAGCTATAAAATTGCTGCTCTGCATGTCAACTGGAAATCTGACCTCCTTTCTAATTTTAAGTCTGGTTGATCTTTCTGTGGCTTGGTTCTAAAAGCGACTAAGTCAAAAATGTTAGTTTCAAGAAAAATGCAATGAAAGTTATTTGAGATTTTTGAGAATGCTATAACTTTCTTATATTAATATTCCCATTATTATTTTTTGGTATTTGTTCAATGTTAGTGTAAAGAAACATTATTTTATCCTTTGAAATTTTTTAACCTGTTACTATTTTATGTGAATATTATGACATTGGCCCTTTTTGGATTTAAAGCTACTGCAACAATACAACCAATTTTAGTTTGATATTAGACATTGGCCTTTGTAGAATTGGAGTTTCACTTAATTGGAAACTTTTGATGTAAATAACACAGATTGTGAAAAAAATTGACATTGGCCCTTTTAGAACCAAGCCACAGAAATAATCATCAATTTACACAGCTTTTATGTGTAAATTCGTTGAAATGAGTTCGAGTAAATTATAACCATTAATAATATTATGTCTTTAAGTATAGAGTTTTTAATACTGTTCTAGTTTAAAGTACTCAGGTTAAATTATGCATGCACTGTTAAGGTATTTCCAAAACGTTGTTTTAAAAGTGTGATGGAGATTTTATAGTTTTAGAATTTAGGAACTGTTATGCAAAAGTTCAACCATCAACATCTTGGCAAACGCTTGTGACATTTCTTATATACCACATAACTTTTCAAATATGCATTGCAAATAATGATGAAAAAGGGGCTTGCAAAAAATAACATGTCGACATTTTTATGCTTTTAATGGTAAAATCGTTGGAAATTGCTTAAAAATGCATAAGCAGTTTCATAAAATTTTCTTCAAGAAAATACAAATTAGATTTATGATTTTTCGTTGAAAAGTTTACAAGATAACCATCTTGGGATGTATTCTCATGCAATATTTTTTTAATTCATTGTAGGTAGAAAAAGTTCCCCTCAAAAATCTTTCTTTTCCGATTTTGTAAGGAGCAAAAGATTTTTATTTCCCTTTAAAGTAACATTTCTACAACAAAAAGTACCAATTTCCTAACTCGAGAAATTTTTCAAAAAAAATTTTTTCCTTGCGTTTTCCCTGCATATGCACTACAAAATATATTATGGGCTGTGCAGCTATTTCTTAACTTGATCAGCAGCTTACTTTCAAAATCCATCTGTAAGCAAGTTTAACCTAAAAGGGTTTGCTTACATATTGACCTTCAGTCCTTTTTGACTTCTATTGCTTTCTTTTTTGGTAAAAAGATACATAAGAAACCACATAATATTTTTAGAAACATGCCTAGTTTGACGGCAAAAGCTTTATATATATTTTTAAACGTACTGGAAGGAAGAACACGGCTCATACCAAGTTTTTACGTGTTTTACACTAATAGGGAAGTTTTCGATTTTTTAATTTTATTTTTACATGATAGAACAGCAAACATGATGATCATCGGTGAGAAAAAAATTGCGATATGACAGATTGGTTTTTTTTTACATATTTTTTCTAAGTTCAAGCGATTGTGACATCAAAAGGTTTGTGGATTTTTCGCCAGAGCACCAAGCAGCTTATCGGTCAAACGGAAAGCAGTTATCGTTACTTTTATATAGGCAGTTTTCGCGACTGCAGGAAAAAGGTAGAAGACGCCAAGTGATGTCTCGCTAAAAAATGTAATATGATTTTTGCCGCAAAAAGCTTAGAACAATCAAAGCTGACACCCGAAACAGGTTGGATTGCCTAATATTTTATCGTATGGCCTTCCTCGCATTTGTGCATGCCTGAAGCCGCTTCGTGTTTTCCTGAAAAACTGAAAGCATCGGGCAGTTGCGCCTCTTAACCTATCACCCCTTTTTCAAATGGAAGCGTTAGTGGATGCGAGGCGCCGAGTTCGAAAACGGACAGTAGGAAAAACAACTTAAAAATAAACAAACGTACAATAAGCTAGACACGTACTATTTCGAGATTTTAAGGAGCCTCCTTTTCAGTGGAGGAACGTGAGTTTTTGAATACAAAGACTTTGTAATGTATTGAAAAAATTGTGCATTTATAACCAAGGCTGTGGAGTCGAAAGAGAGATGACCGGATCCGAAAACTTTAGAGCCTCTTACTCCGACTCGGACTCCGCAGGTATGGCAGAATGAAGATTCAGAGGGAAAATGCTCGACCCCGACTTTTCGAATTTAAAAGTATTTGACTCCAACTCCTTCACTCCAAAATATAATTCCGAATTCGACTCGACGACTCCGACTCCGCATCCCTGTTTGCAGCGCTGTTTCAACTTACTGTTACCAATGCCTCCTAAATACTAAATGCCTACTACTTTCGGGTTTTTAACACAGAGTAAAATTTCTCCCTTGCTTCACGAAGTACTGCCATCTATCGGAGTTCTTTGAGACAGAGAAAGAAATTCACGATTGGTTGATTTCTACTTTTCAATTTAAAAATTAGCCAATCAAAAAATTTAATTCGAATATTGTTTGGATTTATCACTATAACAACGGCATCATCGGATTTCCGCAAAGTTAAACAACTGTCTCCCGTATTGACGCAAATGTTGCTGGAGGCGTTGCTGTTATACGCAGATGTTTCGATGCTGAAAGACGAACGGCGCTTAAGAAGTAAAGTAAAAATGCAGACGAAATATTTTTTCAAAAAGTTAACACTTTAAAAGTGGTACAGACGATATTAAAAGCCACCCTTTTGTACTCGTCTAAGACTTGATAGATGAGCAGTGACAAGCCAATAACGTCTTCTTCCGCTTAAAATTGGTCTCCTGTGTACGAAAAAGAACCGAAAGAAAAATCACTCTATAAGAAAAACTATCTTTTAAAGTTTTCGCCGGCAGTGGAATTTAAATGTTTTATGGTCAAATCGGTGGGTGACATAAGAACTTAGCCTGGGTGAAAAAATGTGAAAAATAGTACTTAGAGTAGCTAAGCTTTTTTAACATGTTTCTTCTTGGGAGAAAAATAAGTGTTTAATAAACATGCGAATATGCATGAGAAATGTCTTCGTTAGTCATTTGAGCTTAAATAAGCATTTTAGCGCAGTATTTTGTACAAAAAGTACTTTGTTCTCAGAAGGTGGTTTAAAATATGAGCTCTTGTCTAGTTCTAACGTTTTGAACGGACTCTATTCTAGGAAATTTTTAAACTAAAAAGAGGTTTTGTGCGCAAAGTATTTTCTCCTCCCAATATTTTAGGAAATAATGGTTAGTATTCCGACATACCGTGCGGTCATATACAAAGTATTGAAGCTGAAAATTTCTGTCCATCATACATTTGAAAAAACGTTAAATATTTTTAAATTCATACCTTTGACTTTGAAAACATTTGCGTTCATAGTGTTGTATTAGTGAGAATTTTCTTCAGGTTTAATTCAGAAAGGGCTATAAACGGAATTGTCAATATTGAACATCAATGAAGTAACGTCTCGTGCTCACTATTTAACTCAAACCTCAGCCAGACATTCAAGCCACCTTTCGAAACATTCTTTAACAGATCAGCAGGGATCAAATGACAGTTCGAGGGCCTGACGGAGGCTCGAATCGGCTGGCAAATATCGCCGTAAGCGGTGTCAAATAATCGTAAACTTGGATGTGGCAACAAAGGAATTAAATAAGAATTAAATAAGAATTCCTTACTTACTGTCGGTCCATGGAAACCGCGCCTAGCACTTGCGAACAATTCCTCTCAAAAAAGAGTAGATGGGTTGTGAGTGGGAACTTTCCGAAGTGTTCAATTTAAAACTTGCATTTTTGCTAAATTCCTTTGACATATTCAACTAAACTATCTATATTTGAAATTAGCATCGTTCTACGTTGTTTGATACGACTCAAAACGCTTTTTTTATTATTTTTCCCTTTTATTCTGTCTTACTTATCACCCCTATTTTAGTAAGATCAGAGAAGACTTGACGCATACGTAAATGCACGAAAAGTTTTACCTTGGAAGATCAGACGGTAAGCCTATGAAAGGGGGAAAAAAGGGAGAAATGAATTAAAAAAAAAAAAAAAAACAAATAGCGCTTGCTGATCCTAGTGTGGTAGTTTACATAATTTATGGATTGCTATAAGCTAGAGATGAGTTCGGGCTCACTTTTGAAGGGCCGAACCCGCCCAAGCCCGAGCATTTTTAATCCGAGTCCGCCCGAGCCCGAGTGATATTGTCTTGTTTTGAGCCCAACCCGGCCCGAGCCCGAGTGTATCAAACATCAATACATATTTTTAATTTCCACTTGGGATGCACTGCCATATCGTATATCGTAATAGCAATCGCAAATATATTATAAGTGGGTGCTATCTTTTTGAATTAATATTATTATTATTGCTGACATTAAGAAAAACTGCTCTCACGCTCTTTAAGCACCCCAATATTTTATTCCGTGAACGTTGTATTTGTATAAAAACTGAGTATCTTAATGAGATCAAGCCCGAGCCCGCCCGAGCCCGAAAGTTGCTTGAAGTTAAAGGGCCCGAGTCCGTCACGGGCTCGGGCTTTCGGGCTCGGGCCGAGCCGGCTCATCTCTACTATAAACCTTTCCCCCCGAAAGATAAATTCTGGTAGTAACAGTGGTGTAAATAAAAATGTATCTATTTAAAAATAGAGTTTGCATAAAAAAACTGAAGAAATACTTTTGTGCTTATAAAGTAAATTAAAGTTTTTAAGCGTTTTACTGCACAAAACTAAAGATTACTGCGAATACGAGTTTCTGGGTTACAAGGAGTCTATTTTCAATGCAATGAAATTTGAATGCGCTGCTTTAAAAAATGAGGTCAGGATGTTAATTAGTAGCTTTGTACATGTATTACACATTTCATGGTCAAGCAGACCCTCAAGATTTTTTCTTTAGCTTTTAGAATAAGAAGTTTATGAATAACAAAATGCTATATATTTTTCATAAATATTTTTAGAATTCCTTTTTGGATAAACTTCCAAAGATCACTTTCGCAGCACGTTTGTCGAGAAAATATATACTCCACTCTTGAAAATATTAAAAATTATCTTTCTGAAGCTGTTGAGTAAAGTTTATTTCAATATAAAAGCGGTTACACTGAGAGGAAATGATATCAATATCAGAAGCACTAAAAATGGGATTTCTTTTAAAATATCCTTTTTATATTCCATCATTGCTAAATCAAGTTATGAAAATGTATAAACTCGTATTCCATTTTTTTTTCTTTTTTGCTTTTTACATTTAAGTTGGTAGCTTTATGTTCAAATTTTGTTCCAACAGTTCCGGTCAAGTTTTGCTTTCATGTATTTGAAATAAGAAAAAAACGAAGACAGAATACACTTTGCAATGAAACTTTAAAAATTTCATCAAATGAAATCTAATTTGATGTATTTCCTCTCCTTCTAAACTCACTTCTTTGAGGTATGACTTTTATTCGTAAAGTGGTTTTTATTATGTAGCAATTCTAAATAGAAGTACTTAAGTTGATGTATTTATATGCAGTAACTTTATGCAACAAAATTTTGTGTATGATAAACCAGTTAAACGTTTGATGCATTTTCGGCTTTATTTTATTTAAATTTCTTATATTTAGGAATTCTTTCGATACTCAATGGATGTTTTCTATACGTTACACTACAACCGTTGTCAACAGGATAGTGAAAAATTTAATTTTTTTAATTTGGCCTTTGAGAAGTTCCCAGTGTAAAATATTCCAAGAGTATTAATATATAAATTTAAAAAATCTGCCTAATCATTTTAAGTGCCAAGTGACTTGATGAAACATGGGGTGAATAGTTTTCCCAGCATGTAAGCTTCTTTTCAGTATACACAGTGAACTCTCACTTATACGCCGCCTCATTTATGCGCCTTTTTCACTTATACGACGATTTTGAATGGTCCCAGCACATTCCATAGCAAAATAATGATAGTATCATTCGTTTATGCGTCGCTCTAAAGATAAATATTTCACTTATGCACCGAATTTTCCCTAAAATGTAAAAAAATTAATTTATTTTCTTTAAAAAATAAGCATTTTTCTTCACTTTCCTCTTTAATCTTTCGCCTTTATTGCTCACGGAAGGCATTTTTTCCGCATGAACTAGAGTTCGGAGAGGGACAATTATCTATTATGCATCGTTTTAAAGGGAACAGTTTGTAATTAGGTATGCTACAATTTTTGTTTTCTCTTTATCATTGTAGTTACGTTACAGTAATTGCCAAACCGTAGTAATATGTCCCTTTTCTATAGAAACATTCTTATTCATTCTCTCATTAGAACCTATGTTGCGTTTTAGTCCTTTAAATAGGCTTGTTCATTTATACGTCTCTCTCACTTATGCGCCTTTTTCTGTTGGTCCCTTGGACCGGCGCATAAGTGAGAGTTCAATGTAGCCTTTATTTTACAGTGAGTGTCAAAGAAGTTTAGATTCAAATAGTGACTATATTGTTACATTTTCCCCAGACACATCCTTTAATACCACGTTAGAGAAAACATTAAAATGATGATGCTTAGCATTTTTAGAAGATAAGTTTTCGGTCAAAAGAAATATCATCGACTGCGTTGCAGCTTTCTGTGTGATTTCAACGAAGAAATCAGTCCCAAAAAGCATTATTTCAGTAGATTGGAGGTATTTGAATCAGAAGTCTTCGAAGAGTGAATTATTTGTCTGTTTAATGTTTGGATTATTAAAGAACTCCGGCAGTTTAAATTTCAAGCACCCACTCTTTTTTAAATGAGAGCAAAATGTATCGCACGAAGTATTTTTCTACTATCAGCTGCCAATATCAGTTTTTTGAATTATTCACCTATAACATAGCTAAATATATATGGGGAAAAGAGATCAAAGAAGGCTTACTAATCAAGTCTTGGTTTTGTAAAAGATTTTTACTGCCTTAAGTTTTATTGATAGTAATTGAATTAGCGAACTACGTTTATCAGCAGGGGTTTTTCTGTTATTACGATATTTTTAGCGCTATTACAGTGAATTCTCGCTTATACACAGCCTTATTTATGCGCCTTTTTCACTTATACGACGATTTTAAATGGTCCCAGCACATTTCATAGCAAAATAATGATAGTATGAATCGTTTATGCGTCGCTCTAAAGATAAATATTTCCCTTATGCGCCGAATTTTCCGTAAAATGTAAACAAAAAAATTATTTTATTTAAAAAATCATCATTTTTCTTCACTTTCCCCTTTAATCCTTCGCCTATTGGTCACGGAAGGCATTTTTTCCGCATGAACTAGAGTTCGGAGAGGAACAATGACCTTATTATGGATTGTTTTAAAAGGAGCAGTTTGTAATTAGATATGAAAAATTTTTTTCTCTTTATCACTGTAGTTACGTTCCAGTAATTATCAAACCGTAGTAATATATCCCTTGTCTATAGAAACATTGTTATTCATTCAATCATTAGAACCTATGTTGCGTTTTAGTCCTTTAAATAGGCTTGTTCACTTATAAGTCTCTCTCACTTATGCGCCTTTTTCTATTGGTCTCTTGGGTCGGCGTATAAGTGAGAGTTCACTGCATTTTACAACAAACAAGATAAAAATATATTAGCATAGTTTTTTAAAGAATATTGTTTTTATTCTCACCTCCTCTGAATTTATGTACTTTAGAGCACTTACTGATTGCATGCCCATCAAGTAAAAGGTCACCTGTTCAAACATCACGCTTAAGTTCTAGAATTTTCCTTTAAGAGAGGGAGAGATATAACAGTATAAGCAGAGTGCTCCCGTTTAAACTGAAAGATCGTTATTTTCGCAACCGTTCGTCCTAGATGCAGTCTTTCAGTTGCAAAAGTGCTCAAAATAAGCGGCACAGTTAAGTTATTAAAAGCTTGAAGCAAAAAAAAAAAGTCAAAAAATACTAAATACAATTTTTTCTACCGATGCAAGGTCTCCTAACTTATATTTAGCGAAATCAAAAGCATTATAAAACAATTCGAATGCAAAAAGTTTGACATTAGTACGAAAAATATTCACCAAGATATGAAACATAGCACCATTTTACCATATTACTTACCACTACTTACACCACTTTACAAATTTGCTGTAAATAACACCCTTTTGGGGGAAAATATACTAAATAAAAATAGTTTAAAATAGTAATGTTACGTGCAGTTCGCCTTTTAGAATTGCACAAACTTTTACAGAGTGCTTTTTCAGATCAGAGTATAGCATTTATATTTATTTTAAATCACAATCCAAACGATAAATTTTTGTTTTTCTTTACTTCTACAACATGTCATTATACTGAAAATTTGATGTGTTACAATCTCATTTTCTGCACAAGGCCTTAAAACTTTAAATTCTAATGTCTCTGCGAGTTTATCTTTCAAATTTTTTGTGTTGGAATTATTTTTCAATTGAGATTTTTTCCTTAAATACAAGTTAGGGAACCTAGAGTCCGTATAAAAAGTTAGCTTTCGTATGTTTTTACTTTTTTTTTTTTTCACTTCAAACTTTTAATGTCTTGATTCTGCAGCCTATTTGGAGCAATTTTGCAACCGGAAGTATGCTTCTAGAATGAATGATTACGCAAAAAAAAAAAAAAAAAAACGTCTTGCAGCTTAAACGGGGATTTCCTATATCGTGTGCGCTGTTTGTGTGTACGCGCTTGTATACGTGCGCACGTATTTGTGTCAGTGTGTATTCGAAATTCTTAAAAATTTAATGCATAGCATTTTAAGTAGTCATGTATTTAAGAATATACGCACGAGACCTATCCAAGAGAAATATTTCAAGCAACAACAATTTTATTGACGTTTTCTTTTTGGGGCTATAAAATGGTAGACAGCACTCCTCCATTTACTTGATAATAAAAGAATATATATTCTTCTAAAACAACAAACTCTTTTTCGCAATGGCTTTTCCAAATAGATTCAGTTATTTAGGATGTTTATGTATTCAGAGAGAATTTCGTCTCTATAAGATATTCTACAATATTTGTTTATATTCCAGAAGTGCAATATGAATTCCTTTATATTGAAATTGAGCCGAAGATTTATCCTGCATTGCTATAAACGAGAATTTTATCACGCAATATTAACCCAAGTAACATCAACTCATCGGATTTTGCTCTGCCGATCATCGAACTCCTCGTAAACTGATCCCGTAACGCCCGATGACATCGTTCCGATCATTATCCGAGCACGGTTTTCGATGAGCTACTTTTCATCGGAAAGAGATATCCTTTCGATCAACTTTCCCGATGAAAATAAGCCGAGCATCCAAAATTGATCCTAAATTCATCGGCACGGGACTGCACTGCTCGGAAATTGCTCCAAATCTCATCGTATTTCGAGCAAAACTCATCGGATTTTTCTACTCGGATTCTGTTTGGCCGATGAGACATATTAGAGCAATTCCCGATGAGAAGTCGTCGAATCCGATCATCGGCCGATGAGAGTTTCATCGGGTTTCGATGAATGGCCGATCATCAGCCGATGAGATTATGCTGCTAAGGAACTATATTGGGAAGAGAAGAGTCTGGAGTATAAAAAATTGAAGGTTCAAGAATTCTGAAAATTTAAATGGTATTTGAGGAGACGTAATAGTATTGAATGTTGCTGTTGTCGTGACATGATTTTTTTTCTTTAATATGAAGATTTTAATGGCCTCGAGAGGTTTTACAGCATTATTAACACATAACGCAAGGATTTACAACGCAAGGGGTCGGCCACCTTGTCTAGTGGTTAGAGACGGCCCCGGGTTCGAACCCCGGCGTGGGCTTTTACGTACTTTCTCTATCCCTTGTCATTGTCCTCTCTGTGTGTGAAAGTGTGTTATGAATGGATGTTTACACGGGGTCCTTATGGCTTGAGTATTGAACTAAAATGGTCTTCCACTTTATAGTCTAGTAAACGAAGGTCAAAATTAGGGTGAAAAAAACAAAAAAACATGCAGTTTTGCAAATTGGCATACAGGTACAGGAAGGTCTCCTGATGAACATACTAAAAGTCCCCAGTGGTGAGGGGGGAGCTCGCAGCGCCACCTGGTGTTTTATGGGTGTTTTTTCAGTTTTCGTCTTATATCTCAAAAACTATTTACTTGCGAGAAAAAATGTCAATTAGTGAATTAAAGATCATAAAGTTATCTTTAAAACGCTTTTTTAGTTTTTATTATAGCTATAATAGTTGCCGAGATATTGAGCTTCAAAGTTGGTTAATTTTTGAAAAACCAACTATTTTTTCCATCTTTTCTATTTTTGGAGCCGCCTCAGTGATTAATTTGATATGATTCTTTTCTTTTTTCGACCTGAAGTAGTACAGGTCATTAAGGCGATTTGATTTCTTGAAACGGGGAGGCAGGTTGGGGAGGAAGGAGGCGAGGAATGAAGGACGACCAAAATATGTGCTAGTTCACTATTTTTCCCTCAACCATAGTTCAGCAAACGAAGGCCCTAAGTAAGGGTGAAAAAATAATAATATAGTTTTAAAAATTGGCACACAGGTACAGGAAGGTCTCCTGATGAACATACTAAAAGTCCCCGGTGGTGAGGGGGAGCTCGCAGCGCCACCTGGTGTTTTATGGGTGATTTTTCAATTTTCGTCTTTTATCTCAAAAACTATTGACTTGCGAGAAAAAAAATCAATTAATAAATTAAAGAGCATAAAATTATCTTTAAAACGCTTTTTTTGTTTTTATTATAGCTATAATAGTTGCCGAGATATTGAACTTCAAAGTTTGTCATTTTTTGAGAAAACGACTATTTTTCCCCTCTTTTCTATTTTTGGAGCCGCCACAGTGATTAATTTGATATTATTCTTTTTTTTTTCGACCTGAAGTAGTGCAGGTCATTAAGGTGATTTGATTTCTTGAAACGGGGAAGCAGGTTGGGGAGGAAGGAGGCGAGGAATGAAGGGAAGAAAAAACTATGTGCAAGTGTACTTTTCACTATTTTTCCCTCTACTATAGTTCAGCAATCGAAGGCCCAAAATAAGGGCGAAAAAATAATAATATAGTGTTAAAAATTGGCACACACGTGCAAAACGGGCTTTTGATGAACGTTCTAAAAGTCCTCGGTGGTAGGGGGTGAGCTCGCAGCGCCACCAGGGATTTTGGGTGCGTTTTTTTTCAGTTTTCGTCTTATATCCCAAAAACTATGCATTCGCCAGCAAAATCATCAATTGGTAAATTAAAGAACATAAAAATACCTTTAAAAAGAATAAAGAATGAATTAGTATTTTATAACTGAAATAGATGGAATAGACTTGACATTTAAGTTCTAAACTCGTGAGATTTTGAAAACCTATCTTTTTCTTTTCTTCTTTCTTTATTTTTTGGGACTGCGAAAGGCATATCAATCACTTTTTTCTTAAATTTCGATAGTGCTGTGCTATTTAAGTCAACTAAGGTCCAAGAAGACCTTAAATCATGTTATAAATAAAACGTATACCCTTCTGCAAAAAGGATAAATAATAAAAATAATGATAAAAAAGTCCAAACATTGAAAAATAATGCAAATAAAATAATGAAAGTGAACAAACAGATGTAGAATAAATATAAACTAACATGAAAATGACATTGTACTCAAGTTAAATGGATACTTTCGTCGCCTGGTTTGAAGAAAAGAATATTATTATTACTTGGAGTCAAAGCTATTAATAAAACATTTTGGGCCTTCGTTTGCTGAACTATGGTAGAGGGAAAAATAGTGAAAAGTACACTTGCACATAGTTTTTTCTTCCCTTCTTTCCTCGCCTCCTTCCTCCCCAACCTGCTTCCCCGTTTCAAGAAATCAAATCACCTTAATGACCTGTACTACTTCAGTTCGAAAAAAGAAAAGAATAATATCAAATTAATCACTGTGGCGGCTCCAAAAATAGAAAAGAGGGGAAAAATAGTCGTTTTCTCAAAAAATGACAAACTTTGAAGTTCAATATCTCGGCAACTATTATAGCTATAATAAAAACAAAAAAAGCGTTTTAAAGATAATTTTATGCTCTTTAATTTATTAATTGATTTTTTTTCTCGCAAGTCAATAGTTTCTGAGATATAAGACGAAAATTGAAAAATCACCCATAAAACACCAGGTGGCGCTGCGAGCTCCCCCTCACCACCGGGGACTTTTAGTATGTTCATCAGGAGACCTTCCTGTACCTGTGTGCCAATTTTTAAAACTATATTATTATTTTTTCACCCTTACTTAGGGCCTTCGTTTGCTGAACTATGGTTGAGGGAAAAATAGTGAACTAGCACATATTTTGGTCGTCCTTCATTCCTCGCCTCCTTCCTCCCCAACCTGCCTCCCCGTTTCAAGAAATCAAATCGCCTTAATGACCTGTACTACTTCAGGTCGAAAAAAGAAAAGAATCATATCAAATTAATCACTGAGGCGGCTCCAAAAATAGAAAAGATGGAAAAAATAGTTGGTTTTTCAAAAATTAACCAACTTTGAAGCTCAATATCTCGGCAACTATTATAGCTATAATAAAAACTAAAAAAGCGTTTTAAAGATAATTTTATGCTCTTTAATTTATTAATTGACATTTTTTCTCGCAAGTCAATAGTTTTTGAGATATAAGACAAAAATTGAAAAATCACCCATAAAGCACCAGGTGGCGCTGCGAGCTCCCCCCTCACCACTGGGGACTTTTAGTATGTTCATCAGGAGCCCTTCCTGTACCTTTGTGGCCAATTTTTAAAACTGCATGTATTTTTGTTTTTTTTCAACCCTACTTTTTGACCTTCCGTTTTACTAGAACTACCTTGTTCATTTTATGACATTTGAAAATCTTGCTTCAAACTGATCTTGTATAGTAAGATGTTACACGGATTTTATTTTCAATTAACGTTGCATTTTCAATTATTTTGATGAACTGCTGTTCATCTGGGGGGAATTGTTGAATATTTAATTTTTTGTTCCATTTGCATATCTTTTCTTTATTTTAGTTGAGCTTTTTGTTTCAAGTTTTGGTTTGGCAGCATTAGCAAGCCTGCAGACGATAAATTAATAATCGCTTGGTATTCTATAATTTTTGTCATTCTTGAAACATGAACTCTTGATACTTGATCGCGATTTTGTTCTGAGCATTCTTGATATGCCAAATTTAGCCATTCTTGATGAAATGTAAATATTGTAAATAAAGTGTTTTAATTTATTTAAACTATCGTTAAGTGTTCCTTGAAGAACATGAACAGCTTGACATATGGAATTAAAATAACTGAATTCTTGAAGAAGTATTTAGAAGTCTTGATCTTCTATTGAAGCTTGAAATCATCCCGAATACATTTTTTTTAAGGGTGTTTGAGGGTTCCCCTGGAAAATGTTTTCGGCGATTGAGGTTCTCAACCTTGCAAAATGTAAACTTATCTTTAGTTGATTTGTTTAGCGAAAAGGGGGAGCAATTCAGAGACCTTTCCTTTTTGAAAAACACATTTTAAAATTATTTTTCGGGATTAAATTTCCTTGATCTTGGAGGGCCTGAGGCCCCTGGGCCCAAACCTTATATACGCCATTGTGATGTGTGATTTTGCCATTTACGGCCAAAAGTTGAATCTTGACCAAGTAAAACAGACGACAGGCTGCGGAAGCGAACTCTTTGAAACACACGGAGAATCTCCCGATTATTGACTGGCAACCGTCAAATATTCGATACATGGACCAGCGTATCAACGAACGGAGGCATTTCACTGTCTACGGAGACATGTAAATCTCGGTATATCGGCCCAATGACGCCAGTTCAAAAATTCGCTCGTAGCAGTTGGGTAACCAAAAATTAAAACGTACCGTAAAATGGGGTGTATAGGAACAGCGGGGTCAATCGGAACAAAACTTCCCGACCGTATAACGAAATTCTTCATAAATAAACTGTTGGGTATTTTTCACCATGAATCTCCATATATTATTTCTCTAAGCCGAATCCTATACCCGGTCGAAACTCGCTCATTTCTTTATCGAATTGCAAGAAAATTTATGATTTTGAAGCTTATCCCGCGGGCTATTGACGAAAATTAGACCCACCCTCTAAAAAGTGTCGGTTCGTTTTTTATTCGAACTTCAATTTTTGGGCACAAAATTGACTCTATCTAGCGAAATAATTGTCGTATCGTCTCCATTTTGATTTCATTCGAAAGATTAAAAAAAATGCGTTCTTTAGAACGTTTCTCCGCTAGCGCCGCGTAACGAGAATCTCGAAAATCCACGTTTAAGCGACTTATAAGCGATTGAAGTTTGAAAAAGTTAAATTTTTTGCTCAACTGTTAAAATCGTTACATTGTTGTTCAAATCAATTTTAAATGCGACATTTCAAGCCAAGGCTTATCTCGGTAAACCTTAATTGTAACTTTTGTTGTTTCAAAATACTATGGTAGTTTTGCGATAACGTTAGTATTTAGTTTAGTAGTAGCCTTGGGTATTTGATTTTAATATAGGGTATCACTTTTGTAGTAGTTGTAAAAGTGAACGTGTCTTTGATCTCTTTGAAAAGTTGTCAGAACGAAGGCAGTAGATGGCGATGTTGTGCAAATGAAGCCAATAAAAATTGTCGTATTAAATTTTAAGTTTAAATTTTTTTTTTTTTTTTTTTTTGCGGAATTCCGCACGGGTCACCTAGTTTTTTTCTTAGTAAGGTAAGATCATAGGGAGTAGGAAAAAATTACTTTTGTCAATCTGGCAACGCTATTGGCTTCTAAGGAGGGCTGCACGTGGAACGCTAGAAAACATCACATTTCCATAGACTGCAAAACTTCATATGCAAGATCAAACCTTATATTTAAAAACTAAGAGTGGTATGTTTCAATTATACATGTATCTGAACAACAGAATACCGCATTAGAATTTACATTTTTTATAAATTGTGTCATAAAAATGAAGAATTCTGAAAAATGGCATAGAAAAAAAAAAATTACGGGGTGAATCGGAACACTTAGTTCTGCTGTTCCAATTCAAACTTATTTGAAGGAAACTGTTTGAAAAATCAAGATTCTAACCCCAATTCTTCTAATCAAGACAAGGACAAGGTTTTATTACTGTTTATCCCTTCTCGTGAGCAACTAGATCTTAGAATGACAAACAGTTGCAGATTTCAAAAGATTTTTTCTCCAGGAGACTTCTTTTTACTTAAAATACGAGGGGGAAAGTCACATAGACTTTATGTAGTAAAAATCCAGCACACAGACAGTGATGAATAAGCGTAAAAAGCTTTCAGGACAATCCCCGGAACCCAGAGATTTCAAGAAACTAAAGAAAAGGCAGAGTTCATCCCAGGAGATGTTATGAAAAAACTTAAGCCAAGTCACAATTGCTAGTTTTAAGGACAAGTACATATTTGTGGACGACATGAGTGACTTCCATTCATGTTAAATCTTTGTATTTCAATTCAAAAGCATTTCTTAAAATTACTTTTCATTTTTCATAAGTTCAAAATTATTTTGAATTTTGGCAAATTATACACGTTTACTGGTATTGAAATTATGCATTTATTTGACAGTAATTGTCTGTTCTTATTCTCTCCCATCAATATTACTCATTTTGTGAGACCTATTATAGGTTAAATTGAAAAAAAATACAAATTTTAACAAGTGTTCCGATTGACCCCTATCAGCGGGGTGATTCGGAACACCCATAATTTCCTATATATTTCAATAATAATTTTTCAAAATGCTTTGTCTTCGCTTGGAATATCAAAAGTAAAGCAAGACCGAAGTTTTTACCCAAAAAATCAAATTAAAAAAAAATCTTTTAACTACTTTTTTTACAATCAAAGCTGAAAAGTGTTCCGATTCACCCCATTTTACGGTACGAGAACGCATTTTAGGATCGAATTTGCGAAAGATTGTTTATTGCTTTTTATGAATGTGTGCGTTAACGATGGGACTTGACTAAAAATCTGAAAATTTTCTACCGTCTTGACTCGGAACTTTCCGGCGTTTTCCGGGAAATAAATAGCACACAAATAAACGTGCGTTTACTTATTTCCGTTAGCTAATTTCTCGTGACTCGCTACCTACCAACTTAAAAACAAATAGATCAGCAGCCCAAGTGACGGTTAGTTGATATCAATAGCAAATTTGACTGTTGAAACGACGACACTTTGGACTGGTGATATTTCGACCACAAACCGTTAATCTCTATAACAATAGGTAGAGCGTTACCATCGAGTTTCGATGGTAACGGGTAGAGCCGCTATATAGACAGGCCGACGCATCAAGCTTAAGTTCGACCACTTTGGATCCAATTCATTCACTTTTACTTTCAAATTTTCATTGTTGTAGTGTGGGGTTACCAGAAAAAAGTTTTGGCTCTTTGCTAATCTTTGCCAAATCCTCGTGCCGCTAATAATTGCTCCCACTGAAAAATTACCAAAACTCGATTACTAGCCAGAAAAGACAAACACTCAAACACGTGCTGGATCCAAAGTGGTGAAACTTAATCTTGATGCGCCGGCTCGTCTATATAGGGGTATTAATAATAGGAGTTCAGAGACTCATTCTCGCCTTCTATCCTTCGATGAAAAATCTGGTATGGGTCCCACACTACTTTCTGTTACGTGTAAATTTCGTTGTAGATGCCTTAGTGTTAAAATAGTGCTAGGAGTGAGCAAGATAGCAATTCGAACATTTACACCCCTAGTTTGCCGCGAAACAATGCAAAACAAATGTTTTTTTGCAATGATTCATTTTCTAAATATCGCCGATTTTAACAACATTCAGTGAATTGTTCGCAAAATATCGCCAATAGCGCCAAATTGAATCCAAAATCAAAAAATATTTTTTTTCGCCAAATTTGTCGCCAACATGGCGTCAAACATTTGGCGACCAAAAGTTTGGCGATATATCGCCAAGTTTTCGTGCCAATTCATCTGCATTGAAATTAACACTGATTTACCCCAAAAAAGGGGTAAAACACCCCCTTAGGAACATTCGAATGCAACCACAAGGGGAGGTGCACAACTAGACCCCCTCAGAGCCTAGATACCAAACTAGAAGTTTCTACGGCATATAGTTTTTGAGTTATGCGACGCACATACGTATATACAGACATCACGAGAAAACTCGTCGTAACTCAGGGGTGGTCGAAAATGATTTTTCGGCTGGTTATATGTTGGCAGATACATATGCAAGTGCTGACAGATCACACTTGCATTGATCACAATACTTCCTTTAACGTAAAAGGAAGTAAAAATGGATGTCGTGCAACAACTGCTAGCGCAAGCGGTGACTGAATAAAAGGAAACTTTTCAAGCCTCGCTCAAATACAAACCCATTTCCACACAAGATACTCTCCTCCGCTTTATGGACATTTTTTTCTAAGTACGCCATCCCTTTGTATATTCAAAAGAGTTAAATTTAACGAATTATGGGATGACGTAAGCAGGGTTGCCACAGGAAAAATGTTACAAAAAAGTAGCAAAAGTCGCCTAAAAATACTAAAAAAGTTGCAAAAAAGTTGCCTTCAAAATAAAAAAAAGTTGCAAAAAAAGTAGCCACGAAAAAAAAAAAGGGTGCAAAGAAGCTGAATAGAAACATGTGACAAGCTAAACTGAATCATGAGTAATGCTTTAAAACAAGTTCAGAAAATAGACGTATTTTAAACTAATGCATCAGATTAAAGGTACAAATGAGGAAAAAAAACAACAAAAGAGTACAATCAAGGTTGCTTACTTTACAAGACTGCTGTCATTCAAAAGAAAAAATAATAATATACTCATATAAATACAGAAAAATTGCTCCGAAAATCTATGTTTTTGGTTTTTTACAGAAAAATGATTCTATCAAAGTAGTTTTCCTTTTGTTCACTAAGAAATTTAATTTATTTTCTTCATCTTCATGCTCTCTTTCCCTATTCCTCAACTTTATACTGCTGAGCTATTCTAATACTTTCAATGTCTTTTGCTTCAATAGCTGATTTTAGCCTCTGGTTTGCCTGTTTAAAAAGTACATCAGCTGATTTTTGAGTTTCATTTCTCTCTCTATTTACTAATTTGACTTTTTCTTCTAAATTTTTAACAGATCCCTTCAAACTTGACAGCTTTTTTTTCTATTTTCTTTGTTTCAACTTTTCTTCATTTTCGTTTTCTAATCTCACAATTGCTCTTCCCTCTCTTTCTTCTGGTCTTCGAGGTAGAACTGGTATGATTTGCATGCACCATAAGCTAAATTTAAAAGTTCCTTATCAATTTAGAATTGTGCAACTGTAGAATGGCGCTTCAGAGCTTCTTATAATAAGCCTGTCATTTAATGCACGTTCTGACATCAAAGATTTATCTTCCGATAGAGCTATCCTGGATATTGAACTTCACTATTGCCATGAGGCTAAATGTGACTAAAAATGAATGTTTCTTTCTCTGATGAAAATTATTAAAATTTGGGTGGCTTAGATGGATTATAATTCTATTAGCTTGACTAGAGAAAATATTTGATGAGCATAAGCTGTGCTACTTTTACCATTAAAATCTGGCTAAGGCAGGGATTCAAGTGAAACAGCACTGCGATCGCTTCGAATTGCAATGGCTACTGGAAGTGAATTACATTATCATCAACTTAAATTGGCATGACGTCACTACGGGTGGAGCCAATAAGAGCTCACAAGCACTCAGTGATGTCCTCTTATTCGCCAAGTAAGCTGTGACGTTTTATCTAGCTCGTTTTTCATAGGCAAACGTCACGCTGACGTCACGATGTTTTTATCAAGAAATGTTCTAATGTAATTCATTTCCAGTCGTGATTGTAATTTGCGATTGCCTGTTTCACTTGAATCCCTGCCTAAGGCAGGGATTCAAGTGAAACACCATTGCAATCGCTATTGGAAGTGAATTACATTATCATCAACTTAACTTGGAACTAACGTCACTACGGGTGGAGCCAATAAGAGCTCACAAGCACTCGGTGATCTCCTCTTATTCGCCAAGTAGGCTGTGACGTTTTATCTAGCTCGTTTTTCATAGACAAACGTCACGCTGACGTCACGATGTTTTTATCAAGAAACGTTCTAATGTAATTCATTTCCAGCAGCGATTGTAATTAGCGATCGCCTGTTTCACTTGAATTCCTGCCTTTGTTGGGACACTGTTTTCGAAGAGGCTCAAGCACAATTCTTTTTTCTTTTTTTTTTTGGGGGGGGGGGCATTTTGATTCAGTTGTTTATCCACTTAGCTGTCACATGCTGTTTTTGACCCAAGTAGAAGTCTTGTAGGATTATGGGGTGAATCGCCAGTTTGAGCAGTTTTTACAATTCCTTCATCCTTAAGAAATATAATTTTTCTTGGCCTTTTTGATAAATACACATGTCTGAATTTGCTCCCCACGAAGTAAAAAACAATGTACTATCATACTAGGGCCAATTTAAAAGACGAAAAATCAGCAAAGTGGATTCATTTCCAAATTTCGGCTTCCGAACTTTCTCTTCTTCTTTACACGAGAACTACAGAGATATAGAAGTTTGATTATTCATTCAGCAATCTCTGCACCTTAAAGTCGAAGCAAAAAGTCCCACCTTTCCTCCAACAATTACCTTTCAAGTTGGATGAAATTTGACTTTTGTCTAAACTTTTGCAACAGCAAAAAAAAGCAAAAAAAAAAAGGTTTTTTGTAATTTCCGATTTTTGTTTCGGTTATTTTTTAAAAACTCCACACACGTATTTGGGACAATATTGTCAACCTGCAGCAGAAATTTGAAAGCATTTTGCTGAATAGTTTTCTTTTTATTCATATATTTGCATTTTGTCTACTCTTTTGCATCGCACTGTATAAGGTTTCAGCTTCTGAAAAAGCGTAGATATCAGTAATGTACGAAGAATACAAATTAATTCCATACAAGATTGACTTTGTTTTCGCATCACTTAAGCCACGCCCAACTTGTTGATTGGATGCAGTGGATCGGTGCAGCCCATGACGTTTATTTAGGAAAGGTTTTATTCTTGAAATGAAAATTATTTAAAACCATGGGTGAAAGAAAATCGCCAGGTGTTTCAAAAGAAAACTTACATCAGGGGGGAAAAAAGTCTCCAAAAAAGCAGATTCAGTGAAAAAAAGTAGCTTTTTGGCCTGTTTTTACATAAAAAAGTAGCTAAAGTCGCCTTGTGTCCAAAAAAGTAGCATTTAAGTATCCTGTGGCAACCCTGCGTAAGTGAAAATTTACAAAACAACCCACATGGGTAAGCAGTCAATTTTGATTATATACGGGAGAAAAATAATTTTTGCTCAATAAGGAAAAAAAAATATTAATTAATTATATTATTATGTAAAAAGTAAAAACTT
Organism: Uloborus plumipes; assembly: GCA_038373865.1. Lineage (NCBI taxonomy): Eukaryota > Metazoa > Arthropoda > Arachnida > Araneae > Uloboridae > Uloborus > Uloborus plumipes. The sequence continues at coordinate 45,147 of JAXGGA010010108.1, forward strand.
GTTTTACATTAAGGTAGTAAAAAAAAACGAAAGAATAAATACAAAAGTAAATAAATAAAATAATAAAAAAATATTTAAAAAAATTACAATAAAAATAAATTAATAAATAAATAAAAATGAGAAAATAATATCAGCTTAATGAACCTACCAAGATCGTATTCCATTACGAATTCCTCCCGAGAATGAAAAATCACTACTACGGGCATTTACTGTCCGCATGTAGATTTGGCAAGCTGCCAGTTAAGACGAGTATATGGGTCATTTCGACGAAAATGGTACAAATCATGTCCTTAGAATTTTTTAAAATCAATTTTAATAACTACCGCCCATTAAGTGTATTTCTTATTTGTTCTCCATTTAATTTTCTGCCATCAAGTATCAATTGATTAGGTATAATCCATTTAGAAAGGATACAAAAATAAGATTATCTTTGTCAGAAGAATTAGAAAATGACGCGTCCCAGCTTCAAATTGCTAGAATTTTAAATGTGATTTAAAATTAAACTGAAATGTAACAACAAAATAAATTACACTGCACTAATACACAAAAGATGCTTCTGACACCATCTCTGCAGATTATTACGCAAATGAAAAAAAAATTCCCCAAAAAACACTATTATTTATTCATGTCCCTAGATTTTCTATGTTTCGAATTGTCCACTCTGTTATATGCCGTTTGGAAATGAAATAAACAATTGCATTCAATCTGATATATATTTTTTTAAATATAGGTAGTATAACTGCCGTGATTAGCTTTTGATACATTGAATTATGTGTCAACAACCAGGGTGAGCTTAATTCTTTTCTTATGATCGTTAATTTGAACTGTTGGATGTCCATTCTGTTAGAGCCGATTTTATGGTGAAAAAAACAGATTTTTCCTTGAAATTGCGGACAGACTTATAGTTTTAGGCTGTTTATTCCACTTGATGCTTGTTCTGTGATTCTAACCTTTCTTTGTGATTATACAGATATTTTTAAAAGCTTATTTGTCCACTCTGTTAAACAAAGTGATCAAAATATTAAAATCTACATAAATGTGGTTATAACCATGTAAATAACTAGGTGAGTGAATCGGGTAACGAAGGAACGAATACGCCGCTTATACGACTAAATATCTCCGGAACCGAATATTTCACGTTCCCCCACTTAAACGAATAAACCCGCTTGATTGTATAACATTTCTTGGAACCGACGGTATTCTTTTAAGCGGGGCCGACAGTATTTTGAAAAATTGTCTGCATTCAAATAGTTCCCTAAACGGTCCAATCCCAAACTGTGTTGTTCTTATTTACTTGCAACTATGCAATACGCATCCCTCATTTATTACATACTGATATTGCACTTAACTGCGGTTGGGCAATAACAAAGCCGGACCTTCGATTTTTCTCAAATGGGACAAAGACTTGCAAGTTTTAATTGGAGGAAAAAAAATGAAATAATTTAAGATTATAAATTTCAAAATAAGTTCAATTCAGAGAAATTCTTTTTGAGTAACAAGAGAATAAAAGCTCCCTCATATATTTTTTCAAAATTGAAGACAAAATATTCAAAAACAAGGTTAATTTTAGTCATGTTAGGGGTCAGAGCTCCTTCCGGTGCTCTCTGAATTTGAAGCCTTAAAAACCTAATTTTAATTTATTTTTGTTGATTTAGAGGAAATGGTAAAGGTTGGAGAGTTTTGTACGTAATTTTTTTCTCATTGTATTCTGATGCTGTTAGGGCGATGCTCTAACGACACAAAACGTCGGTCAAGTCAGGTGGCTTTCTTCTAGAATTTTTTAGAAACTAACCTCCTAAAAGCGCAATTTTAAACTCGGTTTGGTCACGTTTGTTGAAAGAGGAGGTTAGTCGTTCAAGATTCTCTTTGGTAATCATTTTTTAAAATCATTAGGCTGTATTTGAGAATGAAGGTTTCGAGAACGCTTTAACAATAATGTCTAAAAACAAAATTCTAAGCTATGTGTGGTTATGTCCGTTAAAAGAGTTTTGGCTATGTAAGTTAGGTGAGCGGGGAGGGGGGGAATTCAGGCCTCTTCCTCTAACAATTTTCCAAATGGAATTCATAAGGATACAATTTAGGCTATTATAGACTGTTGCACTAATAAAGTGGGAACCGACTTTCGAAAACTTTTTGGAAATTGAACTGCTATTGGCGAATTTTAGGCTATCTTTGACATTACATAGCCTGAAATTTTTCATAGGGGGGGGGGTCGAAAAATTTTCGAAATAAATGGTCGAAAACGCAGCTTTAGGTCCTTGCATGTGGTTTCTACTAACAATTTTGTTGCTTCATGAGAGGGGTATGACATCCTATCCCCCCCTTACCTAGGCTGTGCCACTGATCTTTGAGAACGTAAAGAGAAGGATCAGGGTTCAGGCTGAGATATCCCCAGCAAATAAATTTTAAAGCCATCCTTGGTGAAGTAAGAAAGAGGATTTCCTCCACTTCGCCAAACATGCCCTCGCAACACATTTCAAATAAACCCATCGCCCCCTTACCGCCCAAAATATATCCACCGCCCCCTACTGCCCAAAATACGTTCACCGCCCCTCAGCATCTTCCCACCGCCCCCGTTGAGAAACCACTGGTCTAGCTGAACTAGGAAATTTGTATATCAATTTTTAGTTTATTTTATCTTGAAAACGCCCTTTTTCCTGTCACTGGTATGTGTAAATTATTCGCATTAGAAAGTAGATAAAACAAACATCTAAGAATATCCCTCTCTAGAAACCCCGGACCCTTCCTTTACCAGAAGGGGTTCCCCATTCTTACACCTTCGAAGACGTCAGCCCCCCTCCCCTCCAATAAGTTTTGTAAGTCGGCGCCCCTGTAAGGTATATGGACCGTTTGAAATGTGCTGCACTTAATAACGGATCTAGAATTTTTTTAAGGGAGTGTTGATCAGGGCCGTCATTTCAAGTTTTCCAGGGGGGGGGGGGGGGCAAAGGGTCCAAACACAACACAATTTCATCGAAAGAGATTAACCCATTAATGCCTAGCGTCCCTTTTTAGGGACGGTCCAAAAAAGGGTCTGAATTTGTCAAAAATGAGCATTTCAACCAAATACTAGTGTTCAAATGAATGTTGTTTTTACAGTATAAATACAGCTAATTTTATTGTAATAAACTGTAAAAAATTGCTCAATTTTACAGTAATGAACCGTAAAATTGCTACTTTTACAGTTCTAAACTGTAGAATTGCTAATTGTTACAATGATAAACTGCAAAATTGATAATTTAACAATTTATTACCGTGCATTTTACAGTTTTAAATTGAAACCTCTGCTGCC
>JAXGGA010010109.1:0-22500 GCA_038373865.1 Uloborus plumipes
CCAAATAAAAAGAAAATTAAACAGGGACAGTATATGCGAAGAATTTTTAATATTAAAGTATTATGCGAAGAAAGTCAAAAAAGGAAACTTTCTCCCTATTTTTCAGCATTTCGGAGGAACGTTAGAATGGGGTATTTAATCTCAAAAGCGCCCAAGTTGTCCTATCGGTGGAGCCTATCGCTAGAGAAAAAGCGCAAATCTCGTGCAGAAAACTTCTGTTTTATGTATAATCAGAGTAATCTTCTCTACTTCTTTCGCTCCGCCTACAGTGTTTGGAAGCGAGCCCAGTAACCTTTTGTGGTAGCCATTAGACAAACTTCTTTTTGCAAATAATTTGTGAGAGTAGAGCTTTTAAAAAGGACTTAGGGACTTAGGGGCAAATGTCTTTAAAGATGGTGCGTGTAGGTGGCTAAAATTGCTAAAACTTTGTCCCTGGGGTATTTGTGCTTTTTCATTGCTTGGCACGTTGTATTTTTTTTCTCTGCTGAATTATTGCGATATAAAAGAGTAATATAACTTTATATTAATTAGAAAAAAGCATGCAACGCAGAAAATGGCAATTATGATCAATCCTTGTAGAGTAAAGTAAAACCACGACACGAGATGGCCCTTGTCAATCAAATGAGAAAACGAGTCCATTCGAAAAATATGTAGAGAAGGATAAAATGGACGCATGCCATACTTATGAGTTTAGCGCGACATTTTGGGGATGTGACGAGTTTTATAAAATACAAGCTGCCAGGGCAGCTAGATTAGCTTCCTGCGGCATGTTGATGCAAAACGTCCCCCTTCTCTAACTTTTACCTCATTCTGAAGTTACACTGGCGGAAAAAAAAATCCCAACACCAAGAAAGACTTGTGTTAGATAAACGAAATTTGGTAGGCGTGTTTATACAACTGAAAGATGACATCGATTGAAATTTCGTGTTCCGCGCATAAGTGTAGCGCAGCTGGCGTCACTCAGAACATGCAAATAAGGCTTGTTTTAAAAGCGTGTTGTGAAGCTCGTGTGCATTATTTTTCCGTGAAATTTGACAAATTGCATTCATGTTAGCCAGGAATACCTTTAAGAAGACGAAGAAGCCATTATCAACAGCTCACCGAGTTTGAACGAGGTCGTAAAATTTGGCTACGAGAAGGTGGATTTTCATTTCGCGATATTGCAGAAAGACTTGGGTGGGAATGTTTCCACCATGCATGATTATTGGAAGCTATGGGCAAGGGATGGTACTACCTCAAGAAGATCGAGTTCCGAGCTGCCACGTGGCACGACTGAGAAGGAAGATCGCCGAATCTTGCGTACGGCTGTGGCGCATCGTACAGCATCTGCGGTTGACATTCGAGCTGCAGTTGGTACCGTCGTGACCCAAGGAACGGTAAGAAACTGTTTACTTCAAGGACAGCTCCGAGCCAGGCTGCCTGTAGCCGGTATTCCATTGACTGCAAACCATCGCCTTTTCCGACGGCAGTGGTGCCACGACAGAGCTCACTGGAAGTCGGAGTGGAGATCTGTTGTAATTTTTGATGAAAACAGAATCTGAATTAGTGTCAGTGGCGGCTGTATATTGGTCAGAAGGAGGCCAGGGGGCCGCCTGCATCCAAGCGGTCTACGGCCTAGACACACGGGACTCACACCTGGAGTTATAGTCTCTGGAGCAATTTCCTACGACATCAGGGGCATTCTTGTGGTTATCCCAAACTCACTGACTGAAAATTTGTCGTCAGTCTGTTAATTTAACCAGTAGTACAGCCCTTCATGAGTAGCATTCAAAGAGGCGTTTTCCAACCGGATAACGCTCGCCCTCACATCGCTGCTGTAACGCAATGTGCTCTACAGAGTGCTGACATGCTACCATGACCTGCAAAATCACCAGGTCTGTCTCCAATTGATAACGTATGGGATATCATGGGATGGCACCTCGAGCATCATCCACAGACAGCAATGACGGTCCTAGTATTGACACAGCAAGTGCAACAAGCATGGAACTCCATACCACAAAGTGACATTCGACACCTGTATGACATAATGTATGCACGCTTGCAGGCTCTTGCCTTTAAAATTCTGGAGGTTACACCCTCTATTAAATTAACATAATTTCACATTTGCACAGCATTTTCTTGAGCTTAAATTAGCCAGTGATCTTGTACATTTAATCAATTAAACATGTTAACTAGACAATTGCATTACCCAAATTTCATTACTCTACGGCAATTTTTTCTTGGTGTTGGGATTTTTTTTTTCCGCCAGTGTATATTATTTGATATAATTTAATGTTCATTCGATTTCAAGACGTACCACGCACGTGGTCCGGCGTTGCACGGGCACTTCGTGCCCTGAAAGTAGTGAGGAAAATGTCAAGAAACTACTCCCCGCCAAGGCGGCTCGCTAACAGGCGCTTCACGCCTTTACTTTTTTCCTATGTAAAAAAAATCATTCGAATTATTGAGATGCTTCGCGTCTTCAAGATGGTGAGGAAAGTTTTAGTAAGTTCAGCTCGCTCGAAGGAAAAAACCAGACATAGATACTCAGTTTTTAATATAAGTAGATGGCTTTTCAACAAATGAATGTTTCAAAATATTACAAGTAGCTAGCGATAAAAATACTATGTAAGTGGCCCGCTTATGAGTTTCGTATTTGATTTAGTTAAGCCTTTATTCAAAATTCTCATTATCATTGTTATTACTGTTTCATAGCATCGACGGTTTGCAACAATGGATTTTATATTTAATCATTTATTAGGCTTAATCGCTTTAAATTTGACTACTTATTAATTGATATCTTCGTTAATTAAAATCGTATAATTATATAGATTGAAACTAATGAAGCCTGAAAAATTACCTATCTATCGGGACCTGGTTCGACTTTCAGTTTATTGGCGTTCAAGAGAAAGAAGCGTGACATAGAAAGAAAGATAGAAGGAAAGATAGAAAGAAAGATATAAAGAAAGATAGAAAGATACTCAGTTTTTAATATAAGTAGATGAAATAATTATTTGACCCTTAGAGGTCAAAAGAGAGGAACTTTTACAGCAAACCATTCTAAACTTAGCGTCTGCAATATTTATTTTACTACATTATAATTTATTTCAATATAAATTGCAGCAGATATCTCGGGTGATAGAATTTAATTTTTAATTTGCAGTTTTCTTGTTAAAGTTTGTTGATGTCTATGGTTTTTATTATTATTACTAGCTTAATACCCGGCGTTGCCCGGGTACTTATTAATACAACATAGCATTCAGGGAAAAAAAGTTTGAAAGAGTTCTATTCATATGGGTATGAAATAATTTGCATCAATCTGTCTCTTAGGTACAAACTTTGAAAAAAACTAAAATATTACAGAAAGTTAAACGTTTACAGAAAAATAGTCTTATCAAAAGGTGAAAATGAAAGATAAATGTTGTCTGTGCCTTACCGCGTCCACTGGCATAAAATATATGCACATGGAAGTGAAAAAATTGCATCAATTTCACCCGCCAAATTTAAAATATTAACTTTTCTCTATTAATTGTTCCCACCTACAAAGTAAAAATTATTATAACTCAGAAATAAATCTATTTCTCGTTCTGAAGGCTTATCTCCATTACAGACGCAACTGTCGTCGCATTGCAAAATTGAAATTCAAATCCGTTGTTCTTTTTATAAAGTCCACATGAATTATGATTGTTTTTTACTTATTTCAAAGCTAAAAGAATATAGGTGAGCCTTAAATTGAAAATTCATTACTTTAATCGTAATCATTGTTGGAAAATACTGATATTTAAAAATCTTAAATTTCATCAATTTGAATGCTAAAAGGGCTACCTCGATTACAATATAAATAGGCTAGATTCCTATAAAAGGGTCATTTTTTGACAAAAAATTTAAATTTGAGCTTTTTAGATTTTTTAAAATTTCAAGACCCCGCCTATGAGAATTCTAGGGCATCAAGGAACCTCTGTGTCAAGTTTGATGGAAATCTGACGCAAACTTTGGATTTGTATAGAGAACAAGTATATATATATACATACACTCATTTTTATAGATATAGATGAAGAACAGCGTACGAAATTTTGATGACGGCTCATTCCACGTCAAATCGCCTAATTTAAATAGTCGGCCGTGCCGTCATGTCTCAGATTTTGTTCAATATTTTTTTACGGATAGATACCTATGAGATAAACTCAAATTAATTTTTTTAGATTTTTTGAATAAAAATTTAGGGTTGTAGAATTTTTTGAAATTTTGATTTTTTCAGAATTTTTGCTTTTTTATTTTTGGTATGCATTTTGAAAAAGCTCTATAACTTCCTCATTTTTCATTCAATTAAGCCAGTTTACGTATCATTTTAAAGCTAATTATTTTCTCCTTCAATAGTAGTGACAAAAATGAGATTGTGAAAAATAGAATTTTGCCAATGGTCGTCTGAAGTCAGATTTTGTGTTTTTTCAAAGGGTATGTTCAATAGGTCATATCTCCGGAGTACCAACTAAGAACTGCCCAATTTTTTTTTTCAGTGATGACCACATCATATACTTTTTATGTATAAAAAATTGGAAGGGTGTTTTTTGTTGTTTTGGAATAAAAAATTCAAGTGTGTTTTTTCGGTTGGTATGATCAATAGGTCATATCTCCGGACTACCAACTAAGAAATGCACGACACTTTTTTTCTGTTATGACAACATCATACCCTTTTTATGTATAAAAAATTAGGAGGGTGCTTTTTGTAGTTTTGGAATAAAAAAATCAAACGTGTTTTTTCAGTTGGTATGATCAATAGGTCATATCTACGGATTACCAGTTAACAACTGCGCCATTTTTTTTTCCATAATGAAAACATCATGATGTTTTTATGATCAAGAAATTAGAAGGAAGTTTTCTTGTTATTTTGAAATAAAAATCCCACATGTTTTTTTCAAAAAACTTTACTTTAAAATCAACTTTTGAAACTTAAATTTGAGATTCATTCAGTATCACACGTCACAAGCAGATAAACATGTATCCTATTTATTACATTCAAATACTTGATGGTAGTTTTATATTGTTATATTGCTTTCATGCTTTGGTAGTGAAAAGTCGCTGCATAATTATTTTACTCTTCAGTAATTATTTGCTAGCCACTCCATCAACCGATAGGAATTACGATAAAGTAAACTGAAATGTCTTTAAATATACTTTCATTCATAGTTTGACAAAAAAAGACTCGCGAGCTCTTGGTGGTTGGAAAAATTTTATATTTGGTTTCCATTATTCTGAAATCTACGCAACATTTTATAATTTGTTATCAAATGAAAGCATAAAAATTTCATGAATAACAATCTTTATTTCTACGATGTTCCGACAGTGGCAACAAAAGGTTTTTCAAACACAGAAACCTTCTTCACTAATATACCCTTCGTGTCTAATGGCTTGAAGAAGTAATTCTCTCTGCTGCCTACTATTATTAAGGCTCTTTCATATCTTTGCTTTAAAAAATCTTCATTTGCAACCACTTCCACTGCTGTAACGAAAAACATCTGTATCCCCTTTATGTTTTGAGAGGCAAATTGAAATAGATCATGTGCATTTAAAATCTGTCCTTCGACAGTTCTTTGAAGACTTGCCCTTATTGCAAGCCGTTTTATTGTGCCCCCTACTCCATCGCATGCATTCTTGCCATGACTCGTGGCAAAGAAATGCCATTCAGCTGCCATGTCGTGGTCTTCCTTGTGATAGCATAGTTTTTTTTTTTTTTTTTTAATTTTACGGAGTTTTTAAACTTGATTTTTAAAAAAATTTGTTTCAAAAATTCAATATTTTTTTTTAAATTTCAGAACAACAAAAAACAGCCTTCTAATATCTTGATCATAAAAACATTATGATGTTTTCATTTTAGAAAAAAAAATGGCGCAGTTGTTAACTGGTAATCCGGAGATATGACCTATTGATCATACCAACTGAAAAAACACGTTTGATTTTTTTATTCCAAAACTACAAAAAGCACCCTCCTAATTTTTTATACATAAAAAGGGTATGATGTTGTCATAACAGAAAAAAAGTGTCGTGCATTTCTTAGTTGGTAGTCCGGAGATATGACCTATTGATCATACCAACCGAAAAAACACACTTGAATTTTTTATTCCAAAACAACAAAAAACACCCTTCCAATTTTTTATACATAAAAAGTATATGATGTGGTCATCACTGAAAAAAAAAATTGGGCAGTTCTTAGTTGGTACTCCGGAGATATGACCTATTGAACATACCAATTGAAAAAACACAAAATCTGACTTCAGACGACCATTGGCAAAATTCTATTTTTCACAATCTCATTTTTGTCACTAATATTGAAGGAGAAAATAATTAGCTTTAAAATGATACGTAAACTGGCTTAATTGAATGAAAAATGAGGAAGTTATAGAGCTTTTTCAAAATGCATACCAAAAATAAAAAAGCAAAAATTCTGAAAAAATCAAAATTTCAAAAAATTCTACAACCCTAAATTTTTATTTAAAAAATCTAAAAAAAATAATTTGAGTTTATCTCATAGGTATCTATCCGTAAAAAAATATTGAACAAAATCTGAGACATGACGGCACATAGCCTTAGGCGATTTGACGTGGAATGACCCTGACTAAGGCTTAGCAGTTTTAGAATCAGTTGAATTTAAAAGAAAACAGTACTTCAAATATATTTTTTTATGTGATTATGTGTGTAATTTGAAGCATTAAATGCATTTAGCTGGCAAAAAAGTAAAAATGACTAGGTTTACATGCTTTATTGCAACCCTACTCTCGCCAATTTTCAATTTAAACTAGCCATCGGAGACGTTGCAGTCTGTGGCCAAGGCTGTTAAAAAAGTAAAACAAAGACCCACCTACTTACGTAGGATATGACCTGTCCAATAAGGCATCTGTCTTGACTTTGCAAAATTGCAATGTATTACCTCTTGGCTGATTTCTTAAATTGGGTGACGTATCGAAGGTAAGCAAGGTGGCGTATCGAGCTTCAGAACCAATACCATAATTAGGAATTCCATTCTTCAATTTTCTTCAGCGTATCACTCCTTCATGAAAATGGACAATTCTGAAAAAAAGTGGAGTTAAATACCATCTCTTCAAAGCTAGATTATAATTATGCCCAATAACAAATTGCAACGTAATTAAATGTTATTAGCTCGAACATTGTCATCTTGGGTTTTATGCTTTAATAATTGAATAATAATTAACGCATAAAAAACATTTTCAAAATAGTTAATGACATCAATTCAAACAGTAATATCGTTCCACAACAGTTTGTACCTCCTAAGCTTGTATGTCTCCAAACTTGAGAATGTGTCTCCTGCTTTAACATGGAGATCCAGAAGGAGCAGTTTATGGGCTGTTTTATGATTGAATGAATAAATGAAATTTATTTTACGACTGCTTTTAGCACTTTGGGAAAACATATGAAATCAAAGAAAGCAGATCATACTTTACTGAATTACTCCAGTCATTTTTCAACGAAAATCTACTAATACGCAGTAAACGTAATAACCCTGTTGTGTTCATTACCTCATGAAAGCCATAGACTCAACCACTAGATTTGAGTTATTTTGAGAATCTGACTGCCAAATCATGCAATTAGAAGCACTTGAATAAAAACTCACCCAATAAATTGTAACATGTTGAAAGGCGATTTTCATGTATAAAAAAGACTTATGAGTAAAGTCTGGCATTCAGTACTTAATAATTTCAATTGCATTTCAGTTTCGCATCTTTTCTACGCATAGCAGATGAGATGAGCAGAACTTTCCTATTGGACAGGTTATATCTGCGCAATGCAAGTTTTTAGTTTTTATCTTATAAATTTCATTTAAAGAACATTGCTGGTCAAAAGCAAGGCAAACTTTGGAAGAGCTATGTCTCACATGTTAAAAACAAAATTGACATTTTTGTGTCTATATTTAAAGTGCTGCAGCTCTATAAAATTAACCGGTTACCGTCCAGTGATCTATTTCTGGAGCACCTCCTTTCAGATTTCTCGCTAAAAACAATACCTTTTTATCATTTCTTATTCTTATTGGCTGGTTTCCTTACCCGTGTGGCTACACCCCTAAAACACTTTTGAATCTTTTTTCCCATGGTCAGTCCAGCAGTTAACGTCTTAAGTTTGTCATGTTGTAGATTCATAGTGCAGTGTTCAATTCTGGGAACAACGGAATTTTTAAAACATTATATTACAGTTTCTTTAGCTGGTTTTAATTTTACAAAAACTCTATTATTAATTTACAAAATTGGTACCTTCAAAGATAAGATTAGAGAAATTTACCTACTTTTTTACTACTAGAAGCGCCCAGCTGTCTATTTATAGATAATTTAATATTTCAACTACAAAATACTGTGTGAGAATAAAACTTTACGTTATTTATGAAGTATAAAGTGTAATTTAAAAAGATTTTTGAATTTTTTTATTTAAAAATAATTTGGGCACTAGCGGGTTAAATGAGTAGAACTCGCCCGTTTCCTCCAATAATTATTGCCCTTTCTTAAACACTTTTCTTGTTTGATTTTGAGTTTGTTGCAAAAGTAACTGTATACGATTTAAAGCTATGCATAGTTCTTAAATGTTTGAAACACACGGATGATAATAATTCATTAAAAATAAAGCAATAACACTTAAAAACTTATATCAGAAGTTGTGATATCCAAAGTAACTTGTCAAGCATAAACATTTTCTGAGAGCGCCGTAAAAATTTGACGAAAAAGAAAAATCCAACATCAACCGAAACTAAGGAAACTTAAATCTCCAGGAAATATTGTACAGTCGTAAAAGCAAAGTTTATGGAGATCCCTGCCGAGCATATTTCAGAGTGATTGTAAAGCTGTTTTACTTCTGAAAAGCTGATTGTAAAATGCCGATATGGATTATTCCAGCGAGGCTCTTTAGCGCGGAGTTAAACTTTCCCTTCTCGAGCGAAAGTTCGGTTCAAAATGGAAGATTAAGTTAAAATATATAGCCTTGTTTTCTAAGCAGTCTGAGTTAAATGGACCCGAACATTTCGAATTTGTTGGCATTTAAAGAAAGGGAACAACTAGTTTGCTCTCCCAACAACTTGGGTTTAAACTGAATCGTAATATTTCAGAGATTCTGTTGATGCTTTAATGGGCACGGCTTTTGCGAATAGTAAGTGGGGGGATTTTGTTTTAAAGTATGTAATTGACATGAAATGAATTTCGCTATGTCTCTAAAAATAGCTTCCGGGATATTCCGGGAAACATAAGCATCTCATTTAAGCAACGGATACCTTTAAACAGACAAGGCTTGTTTATATGGACACGTTTAAAGCGAAGATCAACTGTTATGAACGTTTGATTTGTTTCAGTCAAAATTGATAGGCATCATAGAAATTTTTATTTCGTATGAAAGGCGAACGTTTTTTGCTTTAAGTTTTGACTTAGCTGTCGTTGATATTTTCATCTTATTTTAGTACGACCACCTTGAACTATTGTTTTTAAAACCTTATATGCTTAACAGTTTTTTAAGCTTAACAGTGTTTGAGAGGTGAGCGGACTTGGCAAAGTTCAATTTTCTTAACGAAGTCGTAAAAATTATATCGATATATAAATAGCCAATATGAAATTTATTCACAAAATTTACGCAAATTACTTTAGAAATAACCCTTATTATGATTACTCTTATAACAAGGTTCAATCACAAGTTCTTTTTCATGTTCTTACACCAAATTCAATAAAAAACATTATTATTTTTATTTCCACTTTTTTGAGCAACAAATACGCAGTTTCGATGAAAAGCTTTCGTTATTAAATTAGGAGGGATCGGCTTTGTAAGCTGACCGAGCGGTCAATGTAAATACTTCAGAAAATTCATTATTGACATCTAAACGATTTCTTTAAAAATATTTTAATTTATGTCTAGCACTTGAAAATCGCAGGAGGAGCAAATTTTGTTACTTACAGAGGACAAATAAAAGGAAAGCAGCAAAGCTGTCAGATTACGAAGGTTGCAAAACGCGTCACACCAACTACTTCACCTCTTCGTTTCTCAAAGCAATAGCTGTAATAGCCAGATTAGAACCTACTACTTTTTGATTGCAAAAATTGCGTTACAGTGATCGATTTCTCGTTTGTCGTAGTCAAAATCGCTAGCAATTTATTATTTTTCCTCTATAACACAAGTACAATTTTCTGCTGTTGTTGTTGTATGCCCCTGTTGGTTATCAAAGCTAGACTAGGTTCATGACTTTGTACACTTTCTAAAATTCCAACTTTTCTGACCTGGAGACCTGCTCTATACAATATATGGTTCACACTAGGGATGCACCGATAAGCAAATTGGCCGATTACCGATTACCGATTAATCGGCTTTTGATAATCGGCCGATTAATCGGCCCAGCCGATTAATGCTCAAAAAGGATCATTTTCAATACTACAAATTTCACAATCACTGTTTTTTTTTCTTTCTTTTACAATTCCGATTTTAGAAATAGTTACTAATTTATCTTCCAGAGGAAATTTAGTTTTTTCCGTTTTCCTAGTTTTGCCAAAATAATTTCGAAATTTATCCAATTTTTTGAACAAAATTTCATATTATTGTTAGAAAAATTACATTAACATATTATTAATTACGTTAACTTGACATGAAATTAAAATAAAAAAAAGGTGGAGATCTAATTTAGGAATGCTTTTAATTTAAACTTTATTTTCCTATTATATTAGTAGGTATTTAGTTCAAAACTTTTACTCTTTGCGAAACTAAGAGGTTACCTAAAAGCATTATGCCAAAGAGAAAAAGTATCGACTCATGAAAAATGTTGCAACGTTGCTAATAGGTGTACATTAATTTAAAAGAGGAAATTTAAATTATTAAAAAAATGCATATCAAATGTGAGAATTATTTTTTTTATATTTCATTCTTTGAATTATTATTTCTTTATTTTTACTCAGTACATTTTCGTACTACATGTTATACTTATGTTTGCAGGAAATTATTTATTTCTAGTTTATAAATTTGTTCTTCACAGCTTCATGTTCGAGGCATACTTAAATAAATTTTATTTAACACATATTTTTCTTCTTGTTGATTGCGAAAATTTGACTGATTATAAATAAAATGAAATGCTTATGTTTTCATATTCCAGTTTAAAAGTTCAGGAGTACAATTATTTCTAATAGTGCCATATGAATATAAGCTGTGAGAGTAATCTTTTGATATTCCATCCAGTTTTAAGCACTATATGAAAACTATTTGTTTTGTTTTTACCCTATACTCTTACCTCTCATACTACATGTTTTAGTAAATATTTCGGATAATTAAATTTATTTTCTGTTGATAAAATTATTCATCAAAATTTCTTGGTGAAGATATACTTTAAAATTTTATATTTAAAAAATATTTTTTTCCGCCGATTAATCGGTATAATTTTGCCGATTATTAATAATCGGTCAAGTGGCCGATTATGGCCGATTAATCGGCCCTGCCGATTAATCGGTGCATCCCTAGTTCACACTTCAAGTTTTATAACCGTCGGAGAATTTTGTAGTTTTAAGATGACCACTTCGAAGGCGGTTAAGAATAGTTTATTCTATTAAAACTATAAGCCATGGAGGCCTCCTGGACGAGGGTACTGATACCAGGGGTATTCGTGGGGGAGGGGGGCACTCCATGTAGTCTTATTTATTAATGTGCAAACTCGAAATTGATCTTGTTGTGTTGCTGTTATGGTGTACTAAAACGAAATCTGGAAAAACGTGAATGTTGTAAAAATAAACTTCTTAAAAGACATTATTGAGAGTATTGCTACAAAAAATGCGCACATTAAAATGAAGGTTGCGAGTTTAGGCCTGTTCTGGGATAAGCATTAATGAACTCTGTGGAAAATTTGCTGATGCAATTGAAAAGTAATTATTTATTTTTATGCAATTTAGAGCAATTCGTAAAAATGGTGAAAGTATTAATTATAAGAATGAACAAAATATGTTAGTATTAACCAATTCGGAGAAAAATATTGATGATCAAAGTAATTTTATAATGTGGATCATTTTTCTGTGCACTTGGTCTCGCAAAATTGTTTTAAATGAAAACTTAATAATTCATATTTTCTGACGTGAAAAAATTTAATATTATCGATTTTGCCAGCGTAAATTAAATTTCAAAAAAAAAAAAAATAGCAATTATTGTTATGCACTACAGAAGGATTTTTTTTCTGGAACGACAAAAAAATTATTTGCAGTAAATGATTATTTAGCTTCATATTTACTTTTATTGCACATTAAACTATCCCATAAATTTTCTTTATGATAAAACCATTTTTGTCAGAAATGTATTTCACTTCCAACTCAAAGCATTAGTTCGCTCAGAAATTCTTTTATGCGAAGATGCATATAAAATATTTGTATCCTAACTTAAAACTCGAGATATTCAGAGTGGAAGTTGAAAGGGAAACCCTACATAAAGTTTCATTTGATTTCAAATGGCAAAGTAAAAACCAGATTCACTCTGCGCAGGCAGTTTCTGTTTTTCTTGTAAAGTTTTATTCACGAAGATGATTTTCTGCATCGGTGATTTCAATCCTTTGATTTACTGTTATTGAAGAGACATTTGTTAGCAGCATTTCCTTTTGTGAGTGAAAAAATTTGATCCTTTAATTTGTCAATATTTTTATTATATGTATACATCATGAAAATACTATCAATGGAAAGTTTATGAATTTGTCCATATATAAATATTTAAGAATTTAAGAATAAATTTTACGCTTACATGCCAAATTTAAGAATCTAAGAATCTAAAGGATTGGCTGTCACAAAATCGCTAAACACAGCAAAAGATTAAGTGTATCTAAAAGTTTCAAAAAGCTTGAAAGTAATCTATTCAAAGAAATAATTTGGCAATCAAACACTACGCCGACAGAAACAAATAAAATGAAATTTACATAATTTATTTATTTATTTTTTTACAAAAAATACAGATGGCTACAGTACTCACAGCGAAAGTTTTTTTATACACTGATTAAAAGAATCCTTCCAAAATCATTCAAATTTTCAAGCGTTGAAGCAAGTAGATCCACCGTGTTAAATGGTGACTGGGGCTCTTTAAATACGTTCATGGTCCCAAATTTTTCTTGTTCCCATTCCAAATCTCTGGGGTTCCCATTCCAAATCTCCAAATCTCCTATATCTCTGGGAGTGCTAGATCAGGGATTGCTCGGTTCCTAGACTGGATAAACAAACAGGGCGCTCTTCAGAGCTCCGGTAAAGTCACATGTAGTGGTAGCTACGGGGGACCCCGGAGTAAGGAAGCGAGTACAAGTAAAAACTCCAACACTTTAGCTGCATTTTATTTGTGCCGAACAAGTACAAATTTTTATTACGATTGAGCTCAATATAGACGATGAAGACTTTCTCTGTCGTGTCAATTATACACCGATATTTAAGTCATTACCTAGCCAATAGAATATATCGTCAGCATTATGCTAAAATTACGAATGTGAAAATTTGCACTTTTCAGGAAAGCCGAAACACTGAATATAATTGTTTCCCACCTGATGTGTTTGGTTATTTTCAAGCTTTACATTTTTATAGATATCTTTGAGTGTAAAACTACAGTTCGAAGGTATCATTTTAATTTTAATTATTTTTAAAATTCGAACTTGAAAAACGCGATTTTTCACCTTCGTTATTTTAGCATGGTGCCGACGATATTAAGTCAGTAAATTTTATTTTAGAACATTAGAACTTAATAACATAACGCAGGTTCACATTGGTTTCATGAAGAGCTATAGAATAACATCGATGTTTTATGAAACTTAATTTCTGGAAAATACCCGAGAAACGAAAAAAAAAAAAAAATGGTTTTGATTCAGTGGTTAAAAATATTGGTTTGACCTGGGAACTATGGCGTTTATCCAAAATGCCCAAATAAAAATGAACTCATAAAAAATCATTCGATTTTATAAGGGGAATAACGAAATGCCAGACCACACCAGAGAAACTTATTTTTCATAAACGAAAGTTCATCCATGAAAATGATTTTCCGCTGTGATACATTTTCGTTCGATTCTCTTGGCCGATTGCCACTGCCATTAGTAACTTGCTTTTCACGATATCGAAAATGAGATATAGCGGAAAAAGTATAATACATTATTTTAAAGTGAAATGTAACTTATTTAATTTTTTTACTACATAAAATGTCAATATTTCACTTGTGAAATATCGAGGGATGGTCTCCTTCGCTGATTGAATTGCATCAACGGTAAATCAAACATGTGACTGGGGCTTTACATTGATTTTCTGTGAGGCTTTTGTGCGTGGTTGTGTGTATGTCAGAGGGGTTTGTATTTTAGCATAGAAGAATAAAATCAGAAATCAAAAGCATATAAATGACGGTAAAGTTAAAGCAATACGCAATCGTAATTATCGGTAAAATAAAGAGTAAATATTGTAAAGTTTTTGAATTTTCTCATTACTCTTCAGATTGTGTAATGCTAATAGTTGATTTTCTTGGGGGAAAAAGAAAAAAAAACCTATTTTCAACCATATACATTTCATAGTTAAGTTAAAAACTAATCGCGATTCAAATTTATATGTATACATGAATTACTAGTAATAAAAATTTAGTGTGGGTAGCAGGCCATCATTTTAGAACTTTCGGGAGGAAGGGGGTAAAAGATATTTACTAAATGTATAGTACATTGAAAAACTATAAGAACACGACTATACTGTAAAAAATAAATCTAGTTTTTACAGTATAATACAGCTAATTTTATAGTATTTTAAAGTAATAAACGGTAAAATTGCTAGTTTACAGTAATAAACGGTAAAATTGTTTTTTACTGTATTTATTACTGTGCATTTTCAGTTTTAAACTGGATTCTCAGCTGCCAGTATTATACTGTTTTTACAGTATAATACAGCTAATTTTATGGTAATAAACTGTAAAATTGCTAGTTTTATTGTAATAAGCTGTAAAATAGCTAGTTTTACAGTTCATTACTGCACTTTTATAGTTTTAAAATGAAACCTCTGCGTTCATTATTATACTGTGAAAACAACTGTTGTTTTCTGCTGTGTATTTATATGCAAAGATAATGAATTCTTTAAGCCAGGGTAGGAGGGTAACTCACCTAAATGGCGCTCTTGATGGGTAGGGTTTTTCTCTATTATATAAGCGTGCAGCTCAGTAATAATGCAGCACTCTTTAAGCCTGTGAAACAGAAACTGGTACATTTTTCTTCTTTACTATAAAGAAATATTTAATCTTATTTGTTTTGAAAAGAATTTTCCCGATTAGTAATCCCTTCCCCATTAATAAAGTATTTGGCCGATTTCAATTATCTTTATTATTTCTAGTATTAAGAGCGCAGAACAGATTGTTGCTGCTGTTGAAATTCCTCCTTGGTTGAAGTCCCACATTAAGGAGAATCAAAATTAATTAAAATAGCCAAAGTACTAAGGAGTTCTCACGGTTGTTTTCACATATCAAAGAAATTTAGCTTAATTAGTAGCAGCGGAGATCATTATCGTTTTAAACTTGTGCTGAGATTGAATTTTTTTTTCCAGAAGCCATCAGCTTCAACATACATGAAGACTACGTACTATGCGCTTTGCCTCCTGACAAACACAGGGCAGATTTACGACACAGATAGGATGAAATAAAATTTATGGGCTAAGCAGGATTCGAACTTGCGACCACTTGCTTACGAGGAGAGTACTCTACCTCTAGGCTCACGTGCCCCCCAGATTGAAACTTAAAAAAATTCTCTTTTGCTTCATCATCTATTTCAATGGGCATATGCGTGATGCAGAAAAAGAAAAAAAAGTTGAATGTTTATTGAAAAAAATAGCTGGTAATTACATCATAATGGTCTCTAAAAAATAAGTAAATAAAATTTGTGGTTACACTGTCCTTCTTTTTGCTTCCTGACCACCGACAAGATGCTAAATTAAGCAGAAGGTCATTAGTTTTAAACGGAACATGCGCACCATTTTTTTTATGTTTCCTAATCATTCGGATATACTCGTTTTAGCTGGACGTTTGCCAATTCCATAGCAACCGTGGGCAGACAGTAACTGAATGACCTTTTGCAAGTATCATTATTCATATTGTTGCTGGTGTTGCATATTCCATTTGGATACCCGAGCCCGAATAGCTGCATTTACCTGGTTTAAGTTGGAATAAATGCGACTTCCGTTCTTACGAGAACCATTAAGGTGGAAATCCGTTTTAGTTCAACACACATGCCACAAGACTCGTCTATATGACAGGATGCCATCAACACAGAGAAAGGACAAGAACAGAAGAGATAGAAAGTACATCCATGCCTGAGCAGTGATTCGAACTCGAGACCTCCCCATACCAGGCAGACTTCTCTGACCACTTGACCAATGTGACCGGCATTCATATTATTAACATGACTTATCAAAATAGATGATACAGAAACTAATACTTGATAGCTTAAAAATTAACCCTTCTCTTCTTTTGATTTTTCAATTCTACATGTTTTAGCAGTAAATGCTTAGTATTTACGTTTTCATTTGGTGTGGTAGTACACGTTTTTCAGAGTCAACGTTTTTTTATTGTTAAAGCTCAATGTTGTCCAATGGTTCTTAAAGCTACGTTTCATATGAGATGCGGGCAAAGAGGAGCGAACTCAAGGGTGGATACGGGAATTTTTCAAGGAGGAGGCGATTATTTCTTTTTAGTTACCTCCTACTAAGTATCCAACAAATTCTTTGGAAGGGGGGGGGGACTTGTTTTGCTTTTTTTTTTAAATAAAATACAGAGATTTAGCCAATGAGTGGGAGGCAGGAGATCGCAGAACATACTTTTCCGCTATCAAAGGTATTCGAAAATTTTGTTTTTAGAGCCTCTTAATGATTCCGAGATAATGTTTCCGAATATCCCCAAACATCATCAAAGGCAGTTAAAATCTTCATTTTCTTTAACTTTAGTTCCGAAAAATTATCAGAGGAAAGTCTAATCTTCATTGCTATGCCTTTATTGGATAACCTAATCTTATAATGTTGCTGGTTTATCGAAACAACGTATCGAATTGAGTTTCAGTTAATGCAGTTAAATTTATCAACTAAACATGAATGCTTAGGTTATTCAATCAAAGCTAATTTCTGTCGGTCAGTCCAAATACTTTTTATTCATTTATTTTTAAGGCAGCATATAAGTAGTACTGGATCATATCATCCGCCCGACTCTTCGGTGTTCTTATAATGACAGTAACTATGAAAAAATAAGATTTACTGTGAAAGAAGATCAGGGAATTTAGCAAGACTCTTAAAATAACGGTTGTTACAGTTTTGCCAGTTGATAACAAGTTGCATGTTGATAATGCTCTATTATCTAGTTAGGCAGGCTTTTTGATGATGACGAAATCACGATCCAGCAAATATTTGCTGTTCTATATCATAAAACGGGAGTTGGTTTTATTGGTCTACACGGTCTTTTTTGTTACACCCGTCTTATTAACAATAAATGTGTTCAATATATGACACGCAAATCGGAAATGTAAAATAAATTTTATAACGCATAGTGTACTTTAATCTTTACTGTGATATTAGTCACTACCTCAGCTATATGTTTTATTCCTAAATTTTGAACAGTAAATCCATGGTAAAAATACTAAATTAAAACAGCAACCCAATTGCTAAATAAAATAGCATTTTACTTTTAGTGATTTTCTATTTAATAAGCAATTTAAACGTTAGAGTTACTCCCTGTTTCAAAACTTGTCCATAAATTTAAAAAATGTGTAACAGTAACATGGTCCCTTATGGAGTGATAGTGCTCAAAAAATAATAAGTAAAAAAAAAAAATAAATCTAGAATACCAATGTTGATTATACGTCTCTCCGGTAAAAAGAGGTTCGAATAATCGAGGTTACCTGTAGTACCACATAAAAATCAAAACGAAAAGAAACTAAACAATGGAAAAATACGATAAATGATAAGAAAATATATTATACTGAAAAGCAACTTTATGAGAAAAGAAATTTCAAGAGAACTCCTGTTTTTTTTAGTGCAGCGTTCTGTCCATTCCCGGTAGAAACGAAATGAATTTTTCACTCAATTCAGTGTTTGGAAAGAAGCCATGAAACTTTTTAGTGTTACTAGTTTTATAACTTTGTTTCTTTTCAGCATGAAATACCGTAGAAAAAGTTCTAAACCCTTTTTCCAAGAAACATTTCTCCTGTATACCTGCTAGAATATTAAGACTAGACAATTCTTAGATGAACAGGGAGTTAGTTTGAGAAGAATACAGATTTCTGATGTTGTGAGGCATAAAGTATGCATTGTTCTGAAATGTTACAGAAAAAATCGCAGTTGTGGGAAGCAACTTCTATTTTCCCTCAGTATGTTGCATTAAGCATATAAATAATGTCCGTAACGTAAATCTAGAACTTTAGACTTCAAGTTTTGTCTATTATTAGAATATTGGATTGAATTTGACTAAAAAGATATATCGTTTTTGAAATTCTACTATTCCACTTTTTTTTTTTAATTAGCTGTAGCGTTTCCCGCCTACTTTTTACTGTCTGATTGCTGATGATAAAACCCCCAATACATTATTTCAGCTGAAGGAGGTGGAATCATTTCTTTTAATTGGAAAGAATATTGAATTAAAAATACCGGCTTAAAAATTGCTTTGTTGATCTGAACATTTATGTCTTCTTTTCAGCAAGTGAAAAATAATAACATTAGAGTCTATTGGCGAAAATTTAACCTGGCAATTTTGTCTAAAATGCTTATTTATTTAGCAGTTACAGTGTTGCAACAAATATGTTAAAACATTAAAGAGAACCTGAATGTGTGTTTATTTTTTAGCCTACTTTCCCGTTAAAAACAAAAGAAAGACGAAAAAAGTATTAAAAATAGCTTAATGCATCTAAAAAATATCGCCAAGTCCAGAAAATATCGCCATGTTAAAAAAATATCGCCAAGTCCAAAAAATATCGCCAAGTTAAAAAAATAAAAATTTAAAATGAATATCGAGAAATTAAAAATTTGAAAGTAGGGTATTGAGATGGGGAATTTGTGTGTCGGTCGGTCGGGCGGTCGGTCTGTCTGTCCCCCCCCCTAATAACTTTTGAATGAACATTCCGATTTTGACAAACTTGTTTTTGTTGGAAAGATCTCGGCGAGTACAGCTCCCTCCCATATTTGATTTTTCGATTTGAACAATTTTTGGTTCAACTTTGAACCGTTCAAACAACCTGTCCCGCTAACTTTTGAGTGAACAAATTTTTTTTTGTTCGAGAGATCTTATCAAGGATACTTCATTCCCGTATTTACATTTCCGATTTGAACAATTTTTCGTTCAACATTGAACCGCTCAAGCAAGCTGTCGCCCCTAATAACTTTTGAGTTAACAGTCCGATTTAAATAAACTTTTTTTTTGTTCGAAGGATCTCAGCAAGGATACTTCATTACTGTATTTAAATTTTCAATTTGAACATTTTTTCGTTCAACATTGAACCGTTCAAGCAACCTTTCCCAACCTAATAACTTCTGAGTGAACCATCCGAATGGAATAAACTTTTTTTCGTTTGAAAGATCTCGGAGAGGCTCATTCCCATATTTCGCTTTTTGATTTGAACCATTTTTTGTTCAATATTGACCGTTCAGAAAAAAATTTAACATTAGCGCCTACGAGGAATTTAAGTTGAATGTTGATCCTGAACTTAAAGTCGGATTTCCTTCAAACTAACTTTGTAAGAAAATGGTTTTGATAAATAATGTTTGTAAAGTACTTTTCTGAATAATCTTCTGTGAGGCCTCTGATTCCGACTCCGACTCCGCAAACATGGCGGAAATGCAGGCCCAGAAAGAAAAATGACTGATTGTGCAGACGGTTTTTTGTTTATTTATTCATTTGTTTTATTTTATTTATTTATTATTATTATTTTTTTTTGGCAGACGATTTTTTTTGTAACAAAAATGTTTCATTCACTAGGGCATTTTATTCTTAATATATTTAACAACTGGCAACGGATTAAAAGTGAAATTCGAGACATTTTATCAACGGACGAGTTTTTTTCCTTTTTTTTTTCTTTCTTTGATAAAATGTGTTTTGGTGTACTTTGTACTTTAATTTTTTTTTTTGAAAATAATTGAGGAATTTTGCTACAGAATAACTGTAACAGTTACATTCTTTAAAAGGTGCGAAAAAACTTTATTTATTCATTTCTTTACTTTTTATGTGTCTATTTCATCTGATGAAAGGGGTATATTCTGCTTTTAGAAATCAGCTTTAAGTGCTAAAAAGGTATGTTTGACATAATTTTTAGTCTCAGATAATCAAGAGAATAATGATACGATGCTAGAATGCCGATGTCGATGTACGGGAAAGTAGGCTCGTTTAGTTTTTGACAGAACTTCTTGTTTACTTTACCGAGAGCAAAAAAGAAAAAAAAAGTAAGACAAATTTCTAGGTTGAAATTACGAAATTCGTGATTAACTTAAGATTAGAAAATTAATTAATTTTTATAGTTATGACGGGTTTAGACATTTTGATTTGTTTTAATTTTCAATGTTTTGGTTAAAATGAAGGTGGTGTAAGTAAGTTATTATTGGTGGCGTAAGTTATTTTCTGGGTACAAGTAATTAAAGGCTTTGTAAAAACATTTGCAAAATAATCAAGATTGCGGAAATTTAATTAAAGAGAATTATTTAAACACAGGTACTTTGTTTTACATTATACACATAAAAGCTTATAAAAATATGTTTGTAATATGTCTTAAAGTACCTTTAAAGGACTTACACCTCTGTCATTCTGTCTGTTTATTGAAAGAAAGACAAATGACTGCTATGTAGTTAAGGTGCTCTCCATAGCAGAAAATTGTGCTTGTTGACGAATTAGAGGCCCGGAAACTGCCTTGCACTATTACCAGTCTCGTCTTAACAGCAGTTTTGGCTAAAGATTGATTTTCGTGTCCTTTTTGTGTCGTTTTTTGTCCTAGTGGCCAATATATTTTAGTGCATTGATGCACTTAATAAAGGAACTAATGAGAAACCCAAATACATGCTTGACTCAAAGTTTAAAATTTTTCATTTTCACCACGATTATTCGAACACGTCCAATCGCCATAATTAGGCAAAGCAAAAAATAAAATGTATCTTCATTTATTAAGTTTTTCAATGCTACATTAACGTTCAATTCAAAATTTATTTGATTAAGTCTGTTTCTTATTATTACTCTCATAATTTACTCACTAAACTCGATCGTTGTTTTCACTATCTGCTTTCGCATATTAGTTGTTCAGCGTCTTACCACGTAGGTCAGTCCGTGGAAGCTTGATCGATAAAGTACTATTTACTTGTGTATTACGACCGATCCGGCCGTCCGAGCCGAATTTTTTGCTGCGAAACTGGTTTTTGGAATCCGTTGCCATGACAGCAAGCCGAATCATTGGATTCCGTCACCGTTCTAGAATGCTGGATATCTTCGGGGCTGATAGCTGTCCTGTTTTTTGGTATCGACTTCATTGGCTCTCGCCAGGTGCGTGCTCTTTATAATTTGTGGGGGAATATCGTCACGTGACGGAGCTAGTGCGAATGCTCGAAACTTTTTACCTCCGTCCGTCACGTCCGAGAAACCACTTCGTTCGGACGGAACAGTCGTAATGTGAATAACTCTTAAAGCGTCGAACTGTAACCGGAGGGTCCCGGGTTTGATCCCACCCTGTCAAAGGTCCATCGTGCTCACTAATGGTGACTGCAGCAAGTTAAATATGTTCGTGGTCACAGAGTCCTCTAACTTCCCATTCCAAATCAATACCTCTGGGATTTCTGAATCAGGAATTGAACGGCTCTTGGCCTGGATCAAAAACCAGATCGCTGTTCGGGGGGGGGGGGGGCGTTCAACTGGTTGAACCACATGCAGTAGTAGGAACGGGGAACCTACAGTGAGTGAGATTCTGAGCACGGATGAGATGCAAAAGCTGATACCCCGTTTACAGGAGGAAATGGACATACTTATTGAGACATACGGCAGTGTGTCATCCAAGTTCGGAATTAGTTTTTACATGCAACATTAGCAGAGCTGCAGAGTGCTGATAATAGCAGAATGCTTCAAGTTTTCGTTATTTTTCTTAAACGTAATATTTCTTGTTTTCTAGCTTTTTTATCCCTACGTAGGTAGCACAGTTTGTGCCATAAACTTTTAAAAACGTTTGTGTCTGTGACAACCATTTTAACGTTATTTGGGCTTCCTGGGTATAAATCATTCTTTTTACAATGATTAATAAATTGTTTGATATTTTTTTTCATACATTTAAGTGAAACCCATTGAATGCATAGGAATTCAAAACAACAGATAAACCATAAAGCAGAAAACCAAGACAGTTGTAAATGACTTTGAATTAACTCTATTCAATAGTTGAAATTTTTATCCTCCGATTTTAAGTTTTCTGCATTTTGGAATATGATAGAATAATTATAAATTTTGCCTATCATTTAAATACTTTGTAAACGATATCAACGCGTATCACATTATTATGAGAAAGAAAAATATTCTGAAGAAATGCACTTTCTG